>PVJS01000135.1:0-54885 GCA_004027185.1 Glis glis | reverse complement strand
AGCTGGAGGCCAAGAAGATCAAGAAGCTCTTCAGAGAAAGGCGAAGCCGGCGGCCGACGATCTCAGGCGAGAGCAGATGCGTTTTCCTCGGAAAGAGTCGCACGTGCTCTACGCGGCTTCTCCCTCTTTTATCTAAGTCTGCACCTGTCAGAATCCTGCTGCCTACATTCAGGGCAGGGCTTTCTGTTTAATCTGCTGTTACACACCCAAAATCACATAATCTTGGGTGTGTCATGATCAGGTCAAGTTGACAACCTAGATTGACTATCACACTTGGGTAACACACTTCCTATTTTAGATTCCCTTTTTAGAAAAATATCCAGAGAAACTCCAATTTTCCTGCTTGGTTGGACACTGCTGGAGTTATTAATACCAGAAGGGGCTCCCCCAAAATCAAGCTCTCGGATGCAGAGCTGGGACAGGGTTGCTCACATCTTCGAGTCCGGTAACCTCAAAGAATATTAAAGAACTATCAGTGTCCCACAGCATATGGTACAGTCACCATGATGGAAATTTATCACCTGTGCTTACCTGGGACAAAGTGTCTTATTCATCTTTATGCAATTTTTCTCCTCCATTCTATCTCTCAAATACTTCTGACCATGGAACACACTTTGCAGAGAAAGAAGAGCAAAAAAAGGGTTCGTGTGTGTGTGTGTGTGTGTGTGTGTGTGTGTGTGTGTGTGTGTGTGTTACTGGGGATGGTATCCAGGGGCATTCTACCTCTGAGCTACATCTCCAGCCTTATTGTATTTTTTATTTTGAAACAGGGTCTCATTAAGTTGCTGAGGGCCTCCCTAAATTGCTGAGGCTGGCCTCAAACCTGCGATCCTCCTATCTCAGCCTCCCAAGTACTGTGATTAAAGGTGTACACCACCGCACCTGATATTTTAGAGGGAGAATTTCTGGAACATTCTGGAGGGCAGGTTTTCAGGGAGTCCTACTTGTGTTGCACATAGATATTTCTCTTCCATTCATTAAGCTGTCCTTTCCCAGAACAGTCCACGCTCAACTCTAGGGTCTCCTCCTTGTTTGCCCGAACTTATCCCTAGGCTTTTTTTGGGGGGTACTGGAGATTGAACCCAGAGGCATTCTACCCCTGAGCTACATTCCCACGCCTCCCCTTTTTTCCTTTATTTTTTAATATGCTTTTATTGGTGCATGGTAGTCTCACATCATAATGTAGTTCAGAGTAACAGTGACATCCATGCACACAGCACTCGGACTTCCCCCAGCTCCCTCCCACTCCTTCCCTTTCCCCATACATCACATCGAGATCGGCATTGATAATTTCATCTATGTATGTAACATGAATGGAAATGTTTCCGTCATTAATTCTCCCTCCCTTCCCCACCACCCTCCTCTAGACCTCCTCTATCGCTCCACTGGGTTTTTTCTTCCTTTACCTGGAGTCCCTCTGCTATCCCGATTACTCCCTAACTTCTGCACATGAGAGGAAACACAGGACCCTTCACTTTCTGTGACTGGCTGATCTCACTTAACATAGTGTTCTCCAGGCCCATCCATTTTCCTGCAAATGACGTAATTTTATTCTTCTTTATTGCTGCCCAGAATTCCACTGTGTGTATATCCCATCATTTTGTAATCCATCTATCTGTTGATGGACACCTAGGCCTTTTTATTTTTTAGTTTGAAGCAGGGTGTTGCTAGGTTGCTGAGGGACTTACTAAGTTGCTGAGGCTGGCCTTGAACCTGTGATCCTCCTGTGTCAGCTTCCCAAGTACTGGGATTACAAGCCTGCACCACCACGCCCGGCGAGACTCTTCTTTATAGATTCTATGTCTATAACATAGACTATAACATAGAGTTCTCATTACTTCTTACTAGTCAATCCTTCATCATTCCATTTCCCTGTTATAGTCAATAATTCCTCATAGCTGACTTTCCTTGTTCAAATGCTTGAATAGTTTCTGCCTCCTGATTGGATCCTGACTGATATCCTCTATTATGATGTCAGCAATGAAACAGAACCTCAAGAGACCGAAACACTGCCCTGGGGAATGTGTCATACATTTTAAAATCTTTAAATAAAATTCAATATTTTTAGAGCAGTGTTGGGATCATGGGAAACTTGGAAAAGAAGGTACAGATTTCCCATATATTCACTGAGCCCCAGCGCCTCCCCCATCATCAATGTCCCCCACCAGAAGGTACAGTTGTTATGATTGATGGTCTGACATTAGTTTATTTTATTTATTTATTTATTTATTTATTATTACATTTATTTATTTATTATTTTATTTAGAGTTCACTCTTTTTTTGTGTGTGTGGTACTGGGGATTGAACCCAGGGGCATTCTACCTCCAAGCTACATCCCCGGCCCTATTTTTTATACCTTATTTTGAAACAGGGTCTCACTAAGTTGCGGAGGGCCTCACTAAGTAGCTGAGGCTGGCCGCGAACCCGGATCCTCCTGTCTCCGCCTCCCAAGTACTGGGATTACAAGCGTGCGCCACCACACCTGGCCTTAGGGTTCACTCTTGACGTTGCACATTCTGTGGGTTTGCACACATGTATAATGACATGCACTCCCCATTAGAATGTCATACTCCGTGTTTTTGACTGCCCTAAATGTTCTCTGTGCTCTGCCTTTTCATCCCCCCACCCAGCCCTTAGCAAAAACTGATCATTTATTATCACTATACATTTTGAAATAACAACCAATATATGGTACCATTTTCCCAAAAGCCAGAATAACAAGTCCAGGAAGCAAAGGGTTGAAAACATGATCAAACCTAGTAACCCACTCAGAGCTATGTTGCTTTATATTCCTGAAAATGTGAAGCCCTCTGTTTTAAAGTTCTTATTTCACAATGGAAGACCATTTACATAGGTGACACAAAAATAGCCCCGTGAGATGGACAGTTGAGACCGTTTAGCGCTTCTCCAAACACCGCGCTCTAGAGAGGGGAGGAGTAACTTTACGTGTTTTCTTACTGGGGCTAGCACTTTCCAGTGCTGCTCATTTCTGTGTTGTCTCACAACCTCTTCTATGACTCCTCAGCTCTCCCAGAGGTTTCGATAAGTAAGTTTTCTTTATTGAAACATCTAGAATGGCTTTTGTTTTCTTGACTGTAGTCTGACAAGTAAACAGACCAAATTAAAATGAGATCTCCCTCTGTGAGCAGTTCTCTCCATCCCCTTTCCTTGCTGTATTTTCAACCTAGCACTTAACCAATTTGTAGCTTACTTATTTATATCTCATCAGGTCATTTATTGTTTTTTTTTTTTTTGCGGTACCTGGGATTGAACACAGGGGCGTTCTACCTCCGCGCTACAGCCCCGGCCCTATTTTTTATACTTCATTTTTGAAACCGGGTCTCACAAAGTTGCGGAGGGCCTCACTAAGGGGAGAGAGAGAGAGAGAGAGAGAGAGAGTGAGAGAGAGAGCTGAGGCTGGCTGCGAACCCGGATCCTCCGGTCTCCGCCTCCCAAAGTACTGGGATTACAAGTGTGCGCCACCACGCCCGGCTCATCATTTATTGTTATTATTTCTTAGTATTTGTATTTCTGGTGGTACTGAAGATTGAACCCAGAGGTGTTCTACCACTGAGCTACATTCCCACCCCTATTTTTCTTTTTTTATTTTGAAAGAGTGTCTTGCTACATTACCGCATGCTGGCCTCATACCTGCGATCCTCCTGTCTCAGCCTCCCAGGTACTGGGATTACAAGTGCGGGCCACCGAGCAAGCCCAGCTTAAGTAATTTATTTATGTATGGTCTACAACAAAGCCAGGGTTTTGGTCCATTTTCTTTGCTTTGTTTTTGTATAGTTAATGCCTACAACCATGCCTGATCTATGTTAGCACTCAGTAATAATTACTAAACAAATGGATCAAAATAGGTGTCCATTTTGAAATGTATGGTAGGGTACGGTGACTAATTCTCCTCCAAATTAATTTATAATTTGAGTGTAATTTAAATCAAGTTTCAAATGCAGTCTTCCATTGAACTTTAGATGCTCATGCAACGATTCATATGAAAGAATAAAGAGACACCACCCACAAAGCATTTAAAAAGTATGAGAGAGACAATCGGTCCTTCTGTTTATCAAGACTTATTAACCATATTAATAAGGTTATGGGAATAGGAATAGATAAAATAGCAGGATAGGGACCTCAGAAACAGACCAAACCCACATATGAAAGTGTGGTCAAGCAAGGAGGTGGCACAAGTTGGTAAAGAGATGTCACACTATTCAACAGGCGGGGAGTCAAAAGCACGGATGTTCATAAGCGAGAAAGGGAATTAGCTTCCTACTTCACACCATGCACAAAACCGAATTCCGGTTGAGTAGAGGAACAAAATATGAAAAATATAAACTACAAAACTTCTAGAAGGAAATATAAGAGAATACCATTATGATTTGAGATGGGGCAGGATTTCTTAACCGAGAGAAAACAAGAAAAACCATGAAAAGAAATATTTTTTAAGTATGATTCCATTTAAACTAAACTATTTCCTAAACAGGAATGGTGGTGCACGCCTGTAATCCTTGGGAGGCTAGGACAGGAGGATTGTAGGTTCTCGGCCAGCCTTAGCAATTTAGGAAGACATTTCACAACTTAGTAAGACTGTTTCAAAATAAAAAATAAAAAAATAAAAATAGGGCTGGAAGTGTAGCTCAGAGCTAGAATGCCCCTGGGTTTAACTCCCAGTACCACAAAATACATACATACATACATATAAAAAATAAATAAAATAAAATGTTTCCCTATGATGATAGACGAAATATAATGTGAACAAATTTACATTGTTTAGTTTGGGCACGTATATTTCAACCCATTTAGCTGACAAAGAAATACTGTCCAGAAACTATATAATTTTAATTCTGCAAGTTAATAAAAATTGCGAACAATCTAAATGAATGTTTCCCAGAAGAGGGAATCTCAGTGGTCAATGAACGTATGAATAAAATTCTAGGTTGCTTTTACCCAAGAGCACGGAAACTAAACCATCCCAAGGATAGATCCTGGTACTCCCAATAGAACGCAAGCATTTCACGTGTGAAATTTTAAATTGACAAGACTATACCGGGCGTGGTGGCGCAAGCTTATAATCCCAGTACTTGGGAGGCTGAGGCAGGAGGATTGATCACAGGTTCGTGGCCAGCCTCAGCTACTTAGTGAGGCCCTCCGCAACTTAGTGAGACCCTGTTTCAAAATAAAGAACAAAAAATAGAGCTGGGGGTGTAGCTCAGAGGTAGAATGCCCCTGGGTTCAATCCCCAGTGCAGCCAAAATAAATAAATAAATAAATAAATAAACACATAAATAAATACATAAATAAATAAACTGACAAGACTGTGGCAAAACAGAAACCCTCACATCTTGCTCTGGAAATTTGTAAAACTACTTTGAAGAACAATTTGGTGCCATCCATTCAGCCTGATCCTGCCTAATCCCTAAAACTCGGTGGAAATTTCAAACGCACTGAGTGCCGTGGGTATGTACGTTCCAATAGCTCTGAAACTCCTTCTGATGTATAATTGTAATGCACCAATAAAAGTATATTTAAAATTAAGCAAATATCAACTTCCAAAAAAAAGAAGAAATTTCACTAAGAAACTCTTAAGCAGGTGCACGTGGAGATGTATGAAAGAATTTTCGTCCATGTGGTGTTGCATATTAGGCAGGAAAGCCTAAACAGATACCAATGGAAGATTTGGTAAATTGTGTTATATCTGCAGAACACTTCAAAGCTGCAAAATGGATGAACTAGATCCTCGTGCAGAGACCTGATTGGATCCGATCAGCCTAACAAGGGATGGAGAGAGCAATTTGTGGGATGAATACAAGATCACGCTTTTACGGATCTTGAAAATTCACACACAGCACTAGCATATATTGTTTGTGGATATTTGCACGTACAGTAACATAATCAAGAAGGAGAGGGATTCGTCCGGTAAAGGAGGGCTGGGCAATGGTATAGAGGACAGGCACAATGGGGACTTCGATTGTACTTGTGACATTTTATTTCTTGAGAGTAATAATATGCAGACCATGCCGCAAAATGTTGGCACTTGTTAAACCCGGGAATTGGCTATCTATGCGTTTGTTATAGCACTCTTTGTTCTTTTCCATATTGCACAATAAAAAAAAAATAGACTTGCCACAGAATGCGCCATTATTTTCCAGTTTCCCCCGAAGCATTTCAATTTCATTCTTATCTCTTTACGACGTTTCAAGTCCCCGCTAGAAGCTCCTCTTGGTCTACGCCTCAGCCCTCGTCTCTCTTCTCATTAGGATGCAGTGCTCTCTCAGAGTTGCCAAGTGAGTCAGCGCAGTTGGGGAAATCAACAACTGTTAATGTGGTTCTGAAAAAACTCGCTGCGATGAGAAAACTCGCTAGCAGGCACCTTCGCGAAAAAGATTTCATGCCAAGCGCTTTAATCGTTATGCAAATTGGTAGATATGCAAACAAAGGTTCAAGAAATAAAAACATGTAAGTGTAGATTAGCATCTTTTAAGATATTGTAACTGGATTGTGCTTTGTCCATCTGTGATATCTCTCTCTCTCTTTCTTCTTCTTCTTCTTCTTCTTCTTCTTCTTCTTCTTCTTTCTTCCTCTTCCTCTTCCTCTTCCTCTTCCTCTTCTCCTCCTCCTCCTCCTCCCTCCCTCCCTCCCTCCCTCCTATAAAACCAGGACTGTTCTTCCACAGCTTGGTTTGGGAATAGTAGAGTTTTCTTGCTCTCCCTCCCATCATTCCACACCTCTGCTGATCAGCCCCCCGTGGAGCTTTCTGGGAGCATGATGGGGGTTTGACTTTCCCTTGGGGACAGCTGGCGCTGTGCTCTCTCTTCTTGGTGAGTATCAAATCTTGTATTTAGTTGCAATCAACGTGAAAGCAAGATACAGAAAACTCTAACGCTGCTTCCCACGGGGCTCAAAGTAGAAGATGCTCCTCGAAGATAGATTTGCCACCGAGATTATTTCCAATGACTACTTTCCAATGAGGATTTTTTTAAAAGTTACTTATTCACTCAATACATTTTTCTTGTCCTTTCTGGAAAAAAAGATGATTTTTCGAAAAGAGAAAGACATTTCATTTGCATTAATCATAGGAAGCCTACAGGAATCCAAAAGTCCTTAAACACATCTATCTTAAAGAAATTTCCCCATTTTTATGCCTAGCATTAAAATATTGTTTCCATTTAAAGTACAATAATTCTCATAACAGAAAATTTAGAAAACAGTAGAATGAAGGCAAGAATCTTCAATGGTAAGAGATATCTAGTATTGATATTTTTGGTGCATTTTCTTTCAGAGTGAGTGTGTGTGTGTGTGTGTGTGTGTGTGTGTGTGTGTGTTACTGGGGATTAAACCCAAGGGAGTCTGAGCTATACCCCCAGCCCTTTATTATTTTCATTTTTTAAATTTTGAAACAGGTTTTCACTAAGTTGTGGAGGACCTTGCTAAGTTGCTGAGGCTGGCCTTGAACCTGTGATCCTCCTGTCTCAGCCTCCCAAGTACTGGGATTACAGGCATGTGCCACCAAGCCCAGCTTTTTTCAGTCGAATTTACCTTGTATATTTGCATACAAAATAATTTTGTATTATTGTATATTTATATATTTTGTCTATTTGTATATTTTAAAAATATAATTTAGGTCATCTTACATATATATATATTTGTGTGTGTGTGTATGTGTGTGTGTGTGTGTGTGTGGTGTATACACTCATATATAGCAAGTAATTTGAAAATTCTATTTTCTCTTTATAAAAGTAATACAAGTTAATTGTCAAAGTATAAAAATAAAAAGTACAAAGATAAAACAATAATCATTCATACAGCTACCAAAGATAATCATTTCAAGGGAGATTTTGATATATTTATGCATAGTTTTTTTTTCTTGGCAAGTGTGAGTGTGGGGGGTATGTACATTGTTTTTCTAGTGGAGATCTTGTTGCACACGCTAATTTCTATGCATAGATAACAGGAGCAGTTCTAGTTCCTAGACAGAAGACATGTAAAGAATGCTTTAATAACAGATAATATCTGCCTTTGGGAGGTTTATGAGTCATTTCTAATTAAAAAAATTTCAGTGACTCATTATTCCAAACAGGTTTCTTTGATTAACTGCTTTTAATTAAAAACTAATATTGCACTTAGAAAAAAAAATCAGAGCACAAAGTGTGTACAAAGGGAAGCAGGTCTCTCTTACACATGAACTTCTTTTCTTTAGTCCCTGTCCTCAGAAGTAGCCACTGTGACCAACTACCCTCTCCAAGAAGTTTTCTCCAGACAATAGAACAAATACGTAGTATGCCCCACTGGCAGTCAAACTTTAATGCATTACTAGCCATTCACTATATGCACATGTGTTCGTGTTTTTAACAATAATTTCTATATTATTATCCATTTCATGCAAATGGGAGGCTGTTGCAGATGCTGCACGCTCCGCCTTGATTATTTTGCTTAAGCATTTGGAGATGTTTCAATATATCACTTCGTCAATAGCAATCTCCTCTTTTGAGTAGCCAGACCGAAGTCTAACGTTATTTATTTACCTTGCCCCCCAGTAATGGACCCATTCATGGTTTATAGTTTGCTATGATAATCAATGTGACAATGAACATCCGAGCATGCGCAGGCTAAATCATGAGATGCAGAATTGCTGGGTCAACTCATGTACCCACTTTCCATTCATGTTTACTGACAAAGTGGTCTCCAAACCAATTACCATTTGCCATCACATGAAAGTGTGGCCATTTCTAGACACCGGCTCATATAACTATGGACACAGAAGCAGTCTAAATATTTGTTGGTATCTTAGCATAGTTTAGTACAGTATAGTTTCTCAGATTTAAAGCAGTGAAGTTTTCAATTATGTCTAGGACTGATGCCCATTATCTTTCATCTGTGTATTGGTCCTTAATTCTTTCTGAATTTCCTATTTATATACTCTGTTTTTTTGGATGGTTGATAACTTTTCATTATTTCTTAAAATTATTTTTTTCATGGAACCCAGGGGTGTTCTGCCTCTGAGCTACACCCCCAGCCTTATTTTATTTTTTATTTTAAAACAGGTCTTGCTAAGTTGCTGAGAGCCTCACTAAGTTGCTGAGGCTGGCCTCGAACCTGTGATCCTCCTGTCTTAGCCTCCCAAGTACTGGGATTACAGGCATGCACCACCATGCCCAGATTAAAAATTCTTTATAATTTAGGAAATTACGCTTTTCTTCATGATCATTCGTTGCAACAATTCTTTTCAGAACCCGTTTGCCTTATCATATTGTCTATGGTAGCTTTTTGTTCATAAATAATACTTACTATATATGCAACTTTACAAATCTTATTTTTTACAATGAATGGAACTCACTCTGGTTAATAAAATATTTCTTCTTCATTACATCAAAATCATTTTTTAAAATATATCATCTTTTTCTTCTGTACCTATAGTTTTTTTAAAAAAACACCTTTAATTTTAATAGATCTGAAATTGATTCTGGTGTAAAGAATGAGGTAATGATTCAGGTTTACTTTCTCTTTTCTATGTGGTTAGTCTATTCTTCAACATTATTAGAAGCTATTCATCTTTTAGCCTCTAATCTAAAACAATTTAATGATTACATTAATTTCCTATTGTGGCTATAATGAATTGTCATAAAATTAGTGGCTTAAAGCAGCACATGTTTCTTCTTACAGTTATGGAGGTCAGGAGTATAAAATGAGCTATCAGGCCTGCACTCCTTTTGGAAACTAGAATAGAATCCATTCCTATAGCCAGGTGTGGTGGTGCATGCCTGTAATCCCAGTTCTTGGGAGGCTGAGACAGGAGGATCACAGGTTTCTTGAAGCCGGCCTCAGCAACTTAGCAAGACTCTGTTTCCAAATATAAAATAAAACAGGGCTGGGAGTGTAGCTCAGAGGTAGAATGCCCCTGGGTTCAATCCCCAGCACCACACACACAAAACAAAAGAAGAACCCATCCCCAGGATCCTTCCAGATTCTAGAGGCTGTCTGCCTAGCTTGACTGTGGCTACATCTCCCCTACCTCTGTTTCCATCCCCATATCTCTTCTTCTAACTGATTCCCTTTCTTTATAAGGAACCTTGTAATTACAGCAAGCCCATCAGAAGAAGCCAGGACAATCTCCTCATGTCAATATCCTTTTAAAATATTTTAATACTTCTATTAATGCATTGCAATTATACATCATAGTAAGGTGCAACGTGATAGAAACACACATGCACACAACACTTGCTGTATTTCCTTCCCCTCCCACCCCGCGCCCCTCTCCCTGTAGGGAGCTGGGTAGTGCTGCCTTCCTATGTGGACACAGCATTGTTTGAACTGTTCTCTTCATCAGTTATCTTTCTTCCACTTCCCACCTTTCTCCCTCTTCCAGTCTTCTACTGGTCTTTCTCCTTCATTATCTGAGGTCCCTTTTGCTTCCTATTTTCTTTCTAGCTTCCACACATGAGAGAAAACATTCAACTCTTGACTTTCTGGGGCTGGCTGATCTCTCTTAGCATAATATTCTCTAGTTCCATCCATTTTTCTACAAATGACATAATTTTGCTTTTCTTTATGGCTGAGAACGATCCCATTTTGTGTATATAAAACATTTTCTTTATCTATTCATCTTTGATGGACACCTAGGTTGATTCCATAATCTTAATTTAATCACACCCTTTTGCCAAGGATCAAATCCCTTTTTACCATGTAAGTTAACACATACACAGGAATTATACATAGATGATATAGTATACCTATACTCAGGAACACAAGTACCTGAGCATTTTTAAGGGGTCGTGATGCAGGGATACGATGCTCATCAGCTTTAGAATGGTGATAATCTCTGAATATGGAGAGAGAGAGAGAGAGAGAGAGAGAGAGAGAGAGAGAAAGAGGGAGAGAGAGAGAAAGAGAGAGAGAGAGAGAGAGAGAGAGAGAGAGAGAAAGAGGGAGAGAGAGAACGTGCACATTTGGGGGTTCATATTTACCTTCAATGTTTTATTTATTTTAAAAGAGATAAGCAAAGTGGCACAAGGTTTATATTCTCTAAATCTATATGGTAGTTTCTAGGTATTACATTCTTTTCTATTCCTCTATGTGTTTGAAACGGCTCATAATTGTAGTAGGTTGAATAATGACTCCCCCTAAAGAATATGAGAATGCAGATATATCTTCAAGGCCCTGGTTTCAATTCTTTTGGACACACACACACACACACACACCACCACCACCACCACCACCACCACCACCACCACCACCACACAGGTAGGACTGATGAATTATATGGTAGTTCTATTTTTAATTTTTAAGGAATCTCCATAATATTTTCCAAAGTGGTTGCACCATTTTATGTTCCAACCCAAAGTGTACAAAGGTTCCAATTTTTGTCCACAAATTGAACATTTGTCATCATTTGTCTGTGAGGTAACAATCATCCTAATCGATGGTAGATAATACTTTACTGTGGTTTTTATTTCTATTTTTTTTTTTTTTTTGCGGTACCGGGGATTGAACCCAGGGGCATTTTACCTCCGAGCTACACCCCCGGCCCTATTTTTTATCCTTTACTGAAACCGGGTCTCACGAAGTTGCAGAGGGCCTCACTAAGTAGCTGAGGCTGGCCGCGAACCCGGATCCTCCGGTCTCTGCCTCCCAAGTACTGGGATTACAAGCGTGCACCACCACGCCCGGCTGATTTCTATTTCTTAGATGATTAGCAATGTTGAACATCTTTTCTTAGGCCTGTAAGCCATTTGTATGCCTTTTTTGAAAAAATGTCTTTTCAAGTCCTTTGCTCATTTTTAAATCAGATTATTATTTGTTTTATTTTGTTTTTGCTATTGAGTTTCAGGAGATCCTTATATGTTTTGGAAACTAACCCCTTATCAGACGTATGCCTTGCAAATACTTTCTCCTATCCCATGAGTATAATTTTCACTTGTTGACTGTTTCCTTCAATGTGCAGAAGATTTTTAGTTTGATGTCACAACATCTATTTTTGCTTCTGCTGCTTCATTTTGATGTCATATCCAAGAAGTCATTGCCAAGACTGATGCCAAGAAATATTTTCTGTACGTTTTCTTATAAGAATTTTTTTTAGAATTTCAGCTCTTAAGATCAAATTTTAACCCATATTGGGTTAATTTTTTTGTACAGTGGAAAGTAATGGTCCAAGTTAATTCTTATAGATTTAGATATTCAGTTTCCCTAACACCATTTATCGAGACTATCCCCCATGTGTATAACTAACACCCTTGTTAACAACCAGTTGAACAGAAATGCATGGCTTTTTTTATGGGCTCTCTATTCTATCCCATCAATTTCTATGTCCATTTTAATGCCAGTACCACACTGGGATTTATCCTTGGAATGCAAGGATGGTTCAGTATGTGCAAATCAATCTATGTATGCATATCACCTTCAGGAGAAAAATCAAGTGATTGTCTCAATAGACTAAGGAAAAACATGTGACAAAATCTAATCTTCTTTTACAACAACAATAATAATGATGACGATGATAATTATTATTATTATTATTATTATAATGAAACCTCAATACATTAGGCATAGAAGGAACTCATCTCAACACAATGTAGGCCACATAGAAAAATGCCACAGCTGGCCTCAGACACAGTAGTGAGAAACTGGAAGCTTCCCTAAGACCTGGAATGAGGGATAATGCCAGTTCTATTCCATTTAGTGGTGTAACTACTAGACACAGCAACTAAGCAAGACAATGAAATGAAATCTACACACATTGAAAAGGAAGCAATAAAAATACCTCTTCACAGATGACATGATCTTACATGTAGAAAACCCTAAAGAAGCCAGCTGTGGTGGTGCACACTTGTAATCCCAGTACTTGGGAGCTGAGACAGGAGGATTACAGGTTTGCAGCCAGCCTCAGCCACTTAGGTCTTAGGCCCTCCACAACTTAGTGAGAACCTGTTTCTTTCTTTTTTTCTTTTTTTGCAATACCAGGGATTGAACCCAGGGGCATTCTACCTCTGAGCTACACCCCCAGCCCTATTTTTTATTCTTTATTTTGAAACAGGGTCTCACTAAGTTGCGGAGGGCCTCACTAACTAGCTGAAGCTGGCCGCAAACCCGGATCCTCTGGTCTCAGCCTCCCAAGTACTGGGATTATAAGCATGTGCCACCATGCTGGCGAGAACCTGTTTAAAAAAATAGGAATAGGGCCTGGGGTGTAGCTCAGAGGTAGAATGTCCCTGGGTTCAAACCCCAGTACCTTAAAAAAAGAGAAAACCCTAAAGAACACACACACACACACACACACACACACACACACACACACACACCTACCTCTGTTAGAAATAAATGAATAAATTCAGAAAGATTGCAGGATGCAAAATAAACATAGCAAAAATAGTCGCATCTCTATACACCCACATCACAGTAGCTGAGAAGGGAAATTAAGAAAATAATTTCATTTACAAATAACATCAAAGCACTTAGGAATAAACTTAACCCAGGAGATGAGAGATGTGTTCATCCAAAAATACAACACTAAATAAATTAGAGCAGACACAAATAAATGGAAAGACATCTTTTGTTCACGGATTAACAAACTAATATTGTTAAAATGTCCATACTACCCAAAGCCATGCACAGATTCACTGGATTTTCCTATCAAAATCCCAAAGACTATTTTTTTGGTAGACATGGAACAAACAATCCTAAAATTCATATGGAACTACAAAAGGCCCCTAATAACCCAAGCAATTTGAGTAAGAAGAAAAAAGCTGGAGACATCACATTTCCTGACTTCAGTATATATTACAGCCAGGCATGGTGGCGCACGCTTGCAATCCCAGTACTTGGGAGGCTGAGACAGGAGGATCCTGGGTTTGTGGCCAGTCTCAGCTACTTAGCGAGGCCCTCCGCAACTTAGTGAGACCATGTTTCAAAATAAAGAATAAAAAACAGGGTTGGGGGTGTAGCTCTGAAGTAGAATGCCCCTGGGTTCCATCCCCAGTACTGCAACAATTAAATAAATAAATAAATAAAAATAAGCCAGGATTGGGGATGTAGCTCAGAGGTAGAATGCCCCTGGAACATACACATATTTATTTATTGCAAAACTACAGTAATGCATTCTCCTTTCCCAAACAATTTTTCTAGAAATGTTTAATTTTGTTTCATTTTTATTGATCTCTCTCTCTCTCTCTCTCTCTCTCTCTTTTGGTTGTTATCTATTCCAATCATTTTTACTAGGCTTACTGTTTTACTTCACCTACTTTTGAGTTTAACTCAGTCTTTTCATTTGTTTAATTTACTTGGGGACTTGAGTTATATTCTGTGCCCACAAACTTTCAATAATATTTTCTACACATTTAAAGCTGTTAATTTCCCTGCCAAGTACCATTTTAGCTGTATTCCTCCAGATTAAATATATTCAGATCTAAATGTATGCTCTGATTTTAATTTTCTCAAGTGTTCTTTACTCCTGAATTATTTATGGGTGTATTTTTAAGGTGCTGAATACATCGAAGACTGCTTATCTCTCTGTTCATTTTAATTTCTGCTGACTTGTAGTTCTAAACTACATTTTATTATTTTTTATTTCACACAGTTGATTATCTTTCAAAGTGATGAAATATAAGAAGGGGAAGAGGGGATACAGAGGGAAAAACACCAAGTGATATGTTCACGTACATTTCCATCACTTTGAATCTCACTATGACATATAGTTACAATACATCAATAAAAGTATAAAATAGAAGGTGAACTAGGCATGGTGACACACGCTTGTAATCCCAGTACTTGGGAGGCTGAGACCGGAGGATCTGGGTTCGTGGCCAGCCTCAGCTACTCAGTGAGGCCCTCTGCAACTTAGTGAGACCTGTTTCAAAATAAAGAATAGAAAAATAGGGCTGGGGGTGTAACTCAGAGGTAGAATACCCCTGGGTTCAATCCCCAGTTCCACACACACAAAAAAAGAATAGATGGCTCAAAATGATCTGCTGTCTTAGTCTGTTTTCTGATGCTATCACAGAGTAGCCACAGACCGAGTGAGTTACCAGCCACTGAGGTTTGTTGGCTGGTAGTGTTGGAGGCTGGGGAGTCTGACAGCATGGGGCCATCTGCTGGGAGGGATTTGGTGCTTCGTCATGTCATGTGGACCAGCAAATGAACACCCATGAGGCAGAGAGAGGGAATCGGGCCAAATTCATCCTTTATCAAGAACCCACTTGAGAGAGAATGGCATTCATCCATTCTTGAGGGCAGGACCCTTGTGACCTACTCACCTCTTCTGACCCCTTGACACTCTTCATTTTGGTAGATCCAAATTTCCATCTATCATACTCTCCTTTTGCCTGATTACCTTCTTTACCATTTCTTGTTGTATATTTTGTTAGCTTTTGAATGCCTGAAAAAAAATAGTCCCTATTTCACCTTTTTGTGTGTGTGTGGTACTGGGGATTGAACCCAGGGGTATTCTACCTCCAAGCTACACCCCCAGCCCTATTTTTTATTTTTTATTTTTGATACAAGGTCTCACTAAGTTGCAGAGGGCCTTACTAGGTAGCTGAGGCTGGCCGCGAACCTGCAATCCTCCTGTCTCAGCCTCCCAAGTACTGGGATTACAAGCGTGCGCCACCACGCCTGGCTCACCTCTTTTATACTTTTATTGATGCATTGTAACTATATGTCATAGTGAGATTCAAAGTGATGCAAATGTATATGAACATATCACTTGGTGTTTTTCTCTCTGCATCCCCTCTTCCCCCCTCCCCATACATTTAGTGAGACTGGTAGTGATACCTTCATATATGGACATAACATTTGAACCGTTTCCTTCATCAATCTTCCTTTTTCTCCTCCCTCCCTCCCTTCCTCCCACAATCCCCTTCCATTATTCCACTGGTCTCTTTCTTCATTTTTCTGAAGTCCCTTTTGCTTCTCATTTTCTCTCTAGCTTCTGCATATGAAAGAAAGCATATGACCTTTCACTTTCTAAAACTGGCTGATCTCACTTAGTATAATTTTCTCTAGTTCCATTCATATTCCTGCAAATGACATAATTTTGTTCTTCTTTATGGCTGAGTAAAATTCCATTGTGTTTATATACCAGTTTCTTTATCCATATACCTATGCTGGTTTCATAATTCCTCTATTGTGAGGAATTATGTGCTGCTATAAACGTGAGTATCCTTGTATCACTATAATATTCTGGCTTTCATACTTTTGGGAAGATATCGAGGAATGGTACCGCTGGGTCATATGGTGGTTCCATTCCTAGTCTTTTGAGGAGCCTCCATACTGATCTCCACAGTGATTGTATTAATTTACAATCCAACCAACAGTGTATAAGAGTTCCTGTTTCCCCACATCCTCACCAGCATTTATTGTTATTTGTATTATTTTAACTGGAGTTAGATAGAACCTCAATTCTGGGTTGATTTTTTTTTTCAGTGAAGATGGTGATCCATTTCATCTTGTTAGAATACTTTCTGATGAGAAGCCTGTTGTTATATGGATCTTCATCCCTGTATGTGTAATTCTGCCCCACTCCATCTGCATAAAAGACTCTTTAAAAAAAAAGCTGGAGATTAGACCCAAAGATGTTTTACTATTGTGCTACATCCCAAGTCCTTTTAATTCTTTTTTTTAAATTTAGAGACAGGGCCTGGCTGAGTTGCCAAGGTTGGCCTCGAACTTGCAATCCTCTTGCCTCAGCCTCCTGAGTAGCTGAGATTACAGGCGTGCACCACCGCAGTTGGGCAAGACTATCTTTTTCTTTTTGGTTTCCAAAAGTTTAAGTGATGGGTCATTGTCTTACAATTCTGGGGCTTCTGATGTTTATTCTCTCAATGTGTCTAATACCACATTTTCAGATAGTATCTAAGAGTTATTCCCACCAGTTTGAGAAGGTAAAGTCAGTGTGCTGTGTATGCGGCATTATAGAGACTCCCCCTAGGGAAGGGGAAAGGATGATTATCATATTCTGTCGTGTATCTTCTCATAATAAGAATTTTAAAATGACTATTTATTAAATGCTTACCTTTCACCAGAGTCAAAAAGAAATGTGTAAGAACCAAGTTGCCCGGGAGATGGAAAAAGTCATATTGATAAAATGTGGACCTGGCCCATTTGTCATGAAGAGATAATAGATGATGGTCAACAAATACTAACTTACTGAAGAGGAAAACATGGGGGAATTTGCGGAAATGAATAGTAGTAGCTTTGGGGATTTTTGTTTTGCTTTGAGATGTGTGTGTATATGTATGTGTGTGTTGATTTATCTTTCTCAAGAGTATGTACTTGTATTTGGACTATAAAGATGTTTTAGGATATATACTGTATTGTCTTTCTCTCAGTCTGCTTTGCCATCTACATGTTGTGTGAGTTGTCCCTGGGATGGTCACTTTTTGGTACCAACTTGGCTGTACTGAGTTATGCCTGGACAGTTGGTCAATCATTCTTTCTCTGTGTGTTTGTCTCTGTCAATATCCTCACTTTTGAAGTCCAAAACAACTGACCACACAACTTAGAGGAAGGAAGATTTATTTGCTCACAGTTTTTGGAAATTTCAGAGTTTCAGTCCATGACAGGCCGGATCTGCGGAGTTCAGGGCATGGTGGCGGGAAGCAGAGAGAGAGGGAAAGAGAGAAAAGTTTTGCTCTCACATCATAGAGGCCAGAAGCCAGAGAGAGAATAAGGGGAGGAAGGACCATCTATAATCTCAAGGCCACATCCCCAGGGACCCCCCCCCCCCAGCAACCAAGCCCTACCTCCAACATGGCTGCCTACTCTCCATAAGGTCTTGGGGAACATTCTAGATACAAACCATTACAGTGTGTTTGTGAGGATGCTTCCAGAGAAGAGCGGATGGGGAAGACCTGCCTTGAATGTGGCTGGTCACCATCCAGTTGCCTAAGAACCTGGATGGAGATAAAGAAAAAAAAACCAGGGACCATTCTCTGGCCCTTTTTTCTGGAGTGGGCATGCCTTTTGCTGCTGCTGGCCTAGAACATTAGAGTCCAGGTTCCTTGACCTTTGAACTCTGGGACTTGCACCAGTGACCTTGCAGGGGCTCCCGAGCTTTCAACCTTGGACTAGGGGCTGTATCAGTGGTCTCTGTTGTTCTGAAGCTCCTAACTTCTTGGACTAAGCCACTCTACCTGATTACAAATAGCCCTTGTGGAACTTTTCAGCCTCTGAGGCTGCGTGAGCCAATCGAATAAATCCCCTCATATATATTCTATTGGATGTTTCTCTGGAGAGCCCTAATTAATACAGTCCCCTGGTTCCACAGTTCCAGAAAGCCTCCCTGCACCCCGCAAAAAAATAAAAATAAAAAAGAGCAGAAATGCTGAGATAGAGGTGAGGCTGTGCACCTACAACCCCTTGCTTTTCTGCTCATGATCTTAGCTTTATGATTGGACACCAGAGTTTCATATCTGACCCATATCTTTGGTGTAAACATATATATAATCGCCAACCCTCCCATCCACCCTGTTGATTGGGTGCGACTTTCCCCCTTTTTCCATGTGTCAGTCAGCATTCTCATTGCTGTAATCCAGAACAACAATCCATACAACTTAAAGGCAGATTTATTTGCTCACAATCTTTGGAGATTTCAGGGTCCAGTCTATGTCGGGCCAAGTCTACAAAGCTCAGGGCATGGTGGTGGGCAGCAGAGAGAGGGAGAGAGCAAGGGCTCTGCTCTCACATCATGGAGGCTGGGAAGCAAGAGAACAAGTAAGGGGAAGAACAGACCATATATAATCCCCACGGCCACATCCCTAGGGACCCTTCCTCAGCAACCAAGCCCCACCTCCAACATGGCTGTCTTGTTCTCCTTGGGGTCTTGGGGGAACGTCCGAAATCCAAATCATTACCTTACACAGTGAGGCTTGAGGAGGTAAATTGAGCCCTTTGAGTCCCATGGCTGGCAAGTGGTAGAACTCATAGATAAACTCTAGTCTTGGGGATCTGAAAACCACCAACTTTCCACTATAACATGTTGCTCATCCTGTAAGTAGCACCAATTTCTATCCTTCCATGGTGCAGATTTAAGTAGCACAGATTCCCCAGCAGGTTCAGAGCCAACTTCCCCCTCCTTTGGGGATGCTCCTTCAAGTAGAAAGTAAATGATCTGCAATAGAATGTTGTACTTGCTATGGAATCTTCACAGATGAAGGCCCTTCTCTGACCCATGAATCTGACTCTGGCAGACCATGCTGCCTCTCCTCAGGCCAAGGCTGAGCTGCAAACTGCTCTCTAGAATTCACTCCTGGCCTCAGCCCTATCCAAATTCAGAAGTACACCGCCTGTTCAGAAATTAGGTGCAGCTGCGCTGTGCGTCCTGCATGTGGATTAATTAGCTCAGTCACATGAGCTCACTGCCAAGAGAGGCCAAGTGCACAGATTTAATACCTGTGAAGGCCCATCAATGCCAAGAGGAAAATTGGCCCTGAGGCTTCAGATCAGTGGTTCTCAAAGTGTGGTCTGCACACCGGCAGCATCAGCATCACCTGGGAACTTGTTAGGAAGCTAGATTGTTGGACGCCAACCCAGATCTGCTAATCAGAACTTCTGGGGGTTGGAAGAGAATCTGAGTTCTCTTCCAGAGAATCTGAGTTTTTAATAAACCCTCCCTGTGAATCTGAAACATGCTCAAGTAGGAGAACTTATTTATCAGCTTTGAGGACATTCACACTCGCATAGCTTTTCTATGAAGGTATCATCCCTGTACGCAATACAACACCACATTGCTTTAATTAAAAAATAATAATCATGTTCATTCATCCAGAGGAACGGAAATCAACTCACACGAATAGAGAGGTCATGGTAGCCCAGTATGAATTTCCTGGGAGGTGAGCAGGTTTATGCTGACATAGAGTCATCCCAGAATGGAAAACCAGTGCCCCGTCTTGCATCAAAAATTGTTGGGAGGTGGCAAGTGTCAAATTCCATCGTGTGTATATAGTACAGTTTTGTCATTTGCAGGAAAATGGATGGCACTTGGGAATATTATGCTAAGTGAGATTAGCCAGTCTCAAAAAGCGAATAATTGTATGCTTTCTCTTGTATGTGGAAGCTACGGAGAAATTGGGAAACAAGGGTTATCTCAGATAGAGAAGCAGAAACTCCAGTGGAGTGATGGGGGAGGGTTAGGAGAAGGAGGAGGGGGGATAGAGATGTAAAGATGCAAGAGTTGAAATAATGCTATGTACATATATTAAACTCCAATGCCAATCTCAGAGACATACACAGGGAAGGGAAGGGAAGGGAAGGGAAGGGAAGGGAAGGGAAGGGAAGAGAAGGGACTTATTAGATCAGTTCACACAGTTGCAAAGGCTGAAACATTCCATAGAGCCAAGAAATTTGGAGCCACAGAACTACAGAGACCACTGATGGAACCCCTAGTCCAAGGTTGAAGGCTTGGGAGCCCCTGCAAGACCACAGGTGCAAGTCCCAGAGTTCAAAGGTCAAGGAATCACCTCAGTATGAATGTATAATTAATGCACCAATAAAGGGAAAAATAATTGTTGGGAGGGGGCTGAGAGACCACTACCAACTGCTTTCTGGAATATGACCTAGACATAGGAATAGGTGGTAGAAGCGAGTTGGGGTCCATTCTCAAAAGATCCCACCCTTCTAAGGATAACAGAGTCAGCACCCTTTCCCCAGGGTGGCGGGACAGTGACAGCCACCCTGTGGGAAATCCACACCTATCCCTATTTGAAAGAGACGGAAGAATAACTGTCCGCCTGGATCTTGTCACTGGTGGAGCTGACAGCTTTATATCCAGAGTGGAGGGAGGAGCTGAAAGGGGGGTGTCACCGGAGTGCATCTAAGTGACAGGGAGGAAAGATGGATATTTTTATAGAGGAAGAAATGCACTGACGGAGGGAAATTAGACCGAAAGACCATAAAGGTCTCAGGTTGGCAAAACCAATTAGTAGATGTTTACAAAAGATAACCCCTGAGGTCAGATTGAATTGGCTTTGATGGTGATACTCTTGGGTTTGAAAAATGGATTAGCATCCTCCGCTGCCTAGTGCGGAGGAAACAGACCCAAGTGTCCCTTCTGCTGGAGGCTCCAGCCAGCTGTGTGCCCGTGGGCAGGTGACAGAGTCTCAGGATCCCTCCCCTCGTCTGTTAGCAGAGATGATTGTATGAGATCACACGGAAGGTCCCTTCCAGCTCTGACATGCCGGGAAATTCTCTTTCACTTCTGGAAATTTAGGGGGACCTTTCAGGGCTCTATAGATCATAATTTGGCTACTCTGGCTTTCTGGGGATTTTACAGTGTGTAAATTTCCTTTACCTAATTTGAAGGGAAAGAGAGAATTTCTCATCCCTTCTATTTCTGGTTCACCCAGCCACTTTGAAACAGGAGTCATCTAAATCTAAATGAGAACAAACTCCCGCAAATGCCCTGGGGGATGCTCCCAGCTGTCTGATGGGGTTTGCCTAATGTGAATCATGCGTTCAAAAGTTAAGAGCTGGAAGCTGGGGAGTCGGATCCACAGACCCGAGGAAAGGCATAGGATTGTGTCTGGGCAAATTTTGTGTTCATAGGTGCTCTTGTTAAAATCATCATAGGGAAAAATTTCCTGACATCCAAGGGATAAAAAAGGATTCTGCAGGGAGCCCAGAAGGACAGGGAACTGCCCTCTCAGGTCCCTCTTGGAAAAGGTGGGGTCCAGGTAAAAAGAGATAAAGGAGACTGCCCTGAGTCACAAAAAAAATGAAGCTAGGAGCTAACTTTAGGTCTACCTAAAGAGAAAAGGGGATTGGGGGTGTAGCTCAGCAATAGAACACTTGTTTAGCACCTGCGAAGCCCTGGGTTCCATCCCCAATGAGAGAGAGAGAGACAGAAGGGCACAGTGGCACATGCCTGTAATTCCAGTATTTGGGAGGCTGAGACAGGAGGATCCAGGTTCGCAGCCAGTCTCAGCTACTTAGTGAGACCCTGTTTCAAAGTAAAGAATAAAAAATAGTGCTGGGGGTGTAGCTCGGAGGTAGAATGCCTCAGGGTTCAATCCCCAGGACCGCAAAAAAAAAAAAAAACCCAAAAAAACCAAACCCACAAACATCTCTGGGACTTTTCACCAAGTTCAGGAGGTTCCATTCTCATGATTGTTGTTGTTACTATTATTATTTGTGGTACTGGGGAATGAACCCAGGGATGTTCTATCTCTGAGTTACACCCCCATCCCTTTTTAAATTTTTGTTTGTTTGTTTTGAAGTAGGGTCTTGCTAAGTTGCTGAGTCTTGCTAAGTTTGAGGCTGGCCTCAAACCTGAGATCTCCCTGTCTCAGCCTCCCTAGTTGAGGGATTACAGGTGTGCGCCACTACGCCTGACTTCTTCCTTCCTTTCTTCCTTCCTTCCTTCCTTTCTTCCTTCCTTCCTTTATTTATTATGGTGAGTCAAAGACCACGTGATTAATGTCCACATCTGGGTAAGGAAGAGAGCCAAAGAAATGACAATTTTGTAATGGGACTTTGCAGCTATCTCAATCTCAGAAAAGCGTCCATTTCTCCCTCTTGACTCTCAATTAATGGATAAACTTTTGCGATGGAGTCATTGCTATCTGCCTTGAAAATTATGCTTCCTGGTGCATTAAGGAGCTGCTTCTGACTTGGATGGAAGGTACTGGTGTGATCACAGTTGTGTGAGGTAGACAGGAAGCCCCTGGTACAGTCCCAGCCCTGAAGAAGAGAATCCACTTGTCCCTTTCAGTCTTTTCCTATGGGATAAAGGAGTGTCCTGCCTGCCCTCCTTCTCTCCTGAAGCTACTCTAGGATCTGTGTGAAAGGCTTTGGACAACTGTAAAACCCACAGATATAGAGTGGCAGCATCCACGCAGGAAAATAGCTTTGCCCAAATCCACAGAGTCCTCTGGAACAATCACACTAAATTTTCCTGTGTATAATTCTTCTCCGAACCCCCAAATAGATCAGTTTCTTGATACGGGGAAGATGTCCTATATATGTAAATGTCTAGGCTCAGGTATATAGTCTATATTGAAGAATTGTAAAGAAACCCATTGATAGACATCATAAAACTAAAAAATTGCAACATTTCAATCTGGATATCATTTGTGTAGAATATCAAAGAAGGGTCACTTTGTGTGGGGGGGAGGTACTAGGGATTGAACCCAGGGGCATTCTACCTCTGAACTACATCTCCAGTCCTTTTTTATTTTTTGTTTTGAAACAGGGTCTCACTAGGTTTCCGAGAGTCTCACTAAGTTGCTGAGGCTGGCCTCGAACCTTTGATTCTCCTGTCTCAGTCTCCCAAGTACTTGGATTACAGGTGTGCCACTACATCCGGCTGAAGGGTCACTTTTACTTAAATCTCAAAGCTCACTAAGATATCAATGAGTAAAAGTTTATTAATAATAAAATATTCTTTACTTTTCTTTAAAAGGAAACTGAAATTTGATAGCAAAACATCGCAGTGAGTACTAGCATCATAAATCAATAAGTATAATTTAATAATTATTACTTCTGGACCTTGGCTCTGAGACTTGTCTTAGTATAAAAAAGATTTAATTTATGCTCATTTTGCTCAGAAAGGGGAAAATGGAAAATGATATTATATTTGAAAATGAAAACATATTGTGTAGCCGGGCGTGGTGGTGCACGTAATCCCAAGTAATCCCAGTACTTGGGAGGCTGAGACAGGAGGATCATAGGTTCGTGGCCAGCCTCAGCTACTTAGTGAGGCCCTCCGCAACTTAGTGAGACCCTGTTTCAAAATAAAGAATAGAAAATAGGGGTGGGGGTGTAGCTCAGAGGTAGAATGCCCCTGGGTCCAATCCCCAGTATTGCCACAAAGAAAAAATTAAAAAAAGAAAGAAAGAAAACACATTGTGTAAGGCTCATCACTTTATGACTACCTATTTTATTTTATGACATTGTATTATGACCACTTATTTAATTTAATTTACTATAGATCATTTTCAGGCAAAAAAAATCGTAAGAAATATATGTCAGTGCCTAGCTCATAATAAGTCAATCCATCTCCTACCATCGTTTCGGTTTTTTAGCGATTAATGATTTCTAACTGTCAATCAAACTGGCAAAAGGTTATGATAGACTATTTGAGATCTCTTACCCTGAAGATAATTGAAACAAATCAATAAAACATAACAGCATTATGTTGATAAGTCATAAATCACTCAAAAATAATAAAAACAGCTAAAAAGGGAAGAGGAAATGTCAATAAAAAGCAGAAGCTTATAATTGGAAGGGAAGACCTATGATATTATAAATATATAATTAAGACCCTTTGGCAGTAGAGAACGGGGCCGGGGTGATAAATTACCTAACCTAGACATTTCCAAAACATGCCCTTCAAACGAGTCATTAACTCCTATTTTTAAGTAAAGTTAAAAGGGTTCGGGTTCATGCCCCCGGTTCGTTTGTTTGTTTGGCTTTTCATTTTCAAAGGTGAAAAGTACGAGTTTGGTGAGAACTGCTAGAGGGATTTTCTCACGTCAATTTCCCGGAGAAAATGCAACTGTCTACGTTTGCATTCGGAGGGAATTTTCCAGAGAGCGGTTCTCAATTTTAGCAAAGAGTCAAATACAGACAGCTGGGCCCCTACCTGCAAAAGCTTCTGATTTAGTCGGTCTGAATACCTGGGGTCCCGACACGTGTTTCTAACCACTTCCAAGAGGGTGCTGTTGCTGCTGATCTGGAGAACAACACACTTGGAGAACTGGTGCTGTGCAGCAAGTGACCTGATCCCCCGGGGCTTACAGGGTTTCCCCAGAGCCCCAGCATGAGGCAGGGACTGGATTCCAAAGGCAACATCTCCCTGCTGCAGCCACAGCCCTGCGTTCTCCCCAGGGACCGCCGCTCTTTGGAACTTAAGCCTTGCTAATGATGAGAAACTCTTCTACACACGACTGTGCAAAAGGAAATCGACATTTGCTAATTAGCTCTAACTGGGACAGACTTGCTAGCAAGAGAGTCTGTGCTAGGAGGTTCAAAGAAAATCTGACATCTATGTTTTTTTTAAATATTTTTTTTTTTGGTCTCTTCCAATATAGGCAAATTGGGGATCAGAGAGAGGAGGAAAACAAGCTCAAAGAAAGTCATCTGAATTAGAATCAGAAAATAAGTTAAACCACACAAATTGCCTAAATCGTTTAATCTAGGTAATTAGCAAAATAGCGTGAGATAATAGTCTACCTTTCTTATAAAGCGCACGTGTTTCATTGTGTGCAAATCGTATTTAATCATCAAAAGCTTGCACAGAGCTACATGTCAGACATCGTTTCAAGTGCTTTAAAGATAAAATCTCATGCCATTCTCACAAAAGCCCTATGAAAGAAACAGTCTTCTTTTTTTTCCCCCATTTTATAACATGAAGGTGCTCTCTGGGGCACAGAGAGGTTAAGTAAATTACCAAAGTCACACAGCCAGTAAGGGGAAGACCAGGGATTTGAACCCAGACACAGAGCCCATCATTTGAGCTGTTTTCTGCCACATCCTGATGATTCTATAGTGGCTCAGGTTAAAACAATCTTGTCAATTGAAAATATGACTGTACCTTGTACTCTGCAGAGAGAATTCTAAAAATAAAAGGTAGGGGGAGGGAGAGGGGAGATGATACCTGGACCTTCCCCTAAACAAGGAGTGAAAATTTAGGGGTTCAGCCCGGTCATGCGTGTGTTTCCCAACTCTTCCAAATGACTTTAAGGCACAGCCAGGATCGAGAAGAACTGTATTAGATGCCAGGTGAGCATGATGAGCCTCCAGACCTGCTTCTTCTTTGAAGGCCCGCTGAGACGGCAGCATGGTTAAAGGCTGTACCCTGCACCCTGGGGAGGCGACTCCAGGGAGAGGGGGACTTACTGCCCCAAGAAGACCAGAACCAACAAAGAAGATGGTGAAGTTATAGCAAGACATTGAATTAACCGATGTGTGGCTCCGGGTTCTTGTTGACGAAAGCTCTTGGCTTTAGTCTACCTAGGCTTTCTTTTATTTTATTTTACTTTATTTTATTATTTTGTGTGTGTGGTACTGGAGGTTGAACCCAGGGGCATTCTGCCTCTAAGCTACACCCCCCCAGCCCTATTTTATTTATTTTATTTGGAAACAGGGTCTTGCTAAGTTGCTGAGGGTCTCATTAAGTTTGCTGAGGCTGGCTTCAAACTCACGATCCTCCTGTCTCAGCCTCCCAAGTACTGGGATTACAAGCGTGCGCCACCACGCCCGGCTTCTTCCTATGTTTTATTTTGTATTAGTTTTTGTTTCAGACAGGGGAAAAAACGACTTCATTATGCACATCTCAAGGCTTTTTTTGTGTGTGTGGTACTAGGGATTGAACCCAGGGACATTCTACCTCTGAGTTACACCCCCAGCCCTATTTTTTATTCTTTATTTTGAAACAGGGTCTCACTAAGTTGCAGAGGGCCTCACTAAGTAGCTGAGGCTGGCTGTGAACCTGCGATCCTCTGGTCTCAGCCTCCCAAGTACTGGGATTACAAGCATGCACCAACACACTTGGCTTGCAATGTCTCAAGTTTTTACCTTGGAGCTTTTAGGTTTTAAGCTATACCCTCTTGCCTAACCTCTGGTACCTTCTGCGATACCTGGCCAGAGAAGGCTCAGTTTCCAGGCAGCGCATTTCAGGGGAAATTTATGACATCTGATAGTGTGGCCAAGCCAGGCTGGTAAGGATTTCAGATGCACTGCTAGAAAGAATTGAGGCTACAACTATTCTAAGCAAACGGCTGGCCTTGGGGTTACGTGGTCTCCCTTTGAAAAGTTTCTCCCATTTCCTTTAAGAATGCCAAGGCGCCAGATCATGGTTAAAACAAAAGTAACCACAAGGCTTTAATACCAATTAAATGAGATTAAAGAGGAAGTGATTACTAGGAATTAAATAGAAAAAAAATAGTAATGCTAATAGCGCAGTATTGGCACAGATGAGCACTCAGCAATTGCCAGTAAAGGGAACAGTCCCTGCGAGGCTGATGCCGGTGGCGGCTGGTCACTGTATGGAGTCTTTGCAAGGACCAGTCGTCCGATTTGTGATCGAAGGAAATGAGATGCAAGGGACCTAGGGACCCTTCCTCTGCACGTGACATTTGTGAGGGGCAGGGCCAAGATTTGAACCCAGGTCTGACTCTAAACCAAGACCAGATACAGTTTGTAGGGCCCAGTGCAAAACAAAAACATGGGGTTCTCTCCTAAAAAGTTGTTAAAAATGTTGAAATGGCAGCAGCAGAACATGGAACCAAGCACAGGACCCTTCTCAAAGTGGGGCCCTGGTGATTTCCCAGCCACGGACACTCAGAGCGGATCCTGCTCCAAGCCCTGGCTACTGGAAACGCAGCATCGGCCTCCCCAGAAGCCAATGAGAAATGCAGAATTTCAGCCCCCCCCAGGAGGCTTTGTGTGCACCCCCCCAGGAGGCTTTGTGTGCACCCTGAACTTGGAGGGGCCTGGCTCTGAAGTTGAAGCCTTCTCCCCCCGAATTTGCCTTCATCAGATAGATTGCAGAGCACCGGTTTCTGGTCTAACACTACCCACATCACCACCTTGGGAGGCAAATATGGTCAAGTCTTTTATTTCTCTGTGTAGCTGCGCATGTATCATTAGCACAGATTAGCAGGAAGTCTCCTGTCTCGCCTTTGTTGAGTTCAGCCTTCTTCCCCCATTGATCAGCCCCTGCCACTGTAGAATCGGTGGTCACCCCCGCCCCAAGCCGGGAAGGCAGAGAGGTCCACCCTCCGCTAGATGCCGCTCCACAGCTCTAGCAATGCTCTTGCTGGTGCAGATCCCTAATAAACCCCCAGTGTGGCCTCAGCTAAGTTTTTTTTTTTATTCCTGCTCCTATCCCAGCATGCTGTTCCTGAAGCATGACCCTGTGTCTGAGTGGTCAGGTCTGCAGGCCCCTGATCTAGCCCTGGCCAAAGATGTACTACTCGATCCTTATGCATACGCCCCTTCCTCCATCAGACAGTGGTCTATGGGATTCTTGGCATGATTTCCCATGGGTGTGATTATTTTGGACCATCCGCAATCCACGAGCAAGACTCTGGTAACATTCGGTCTCAAAAGTTAGCTGCCTGGACTCATTTCCTCCCAATACACTCCTGTGGCTCAAGGACATGACTTCCAAAGCTGTCCCTGTCCCCATCCCCAAAAGCGGTGAATATGTTACCTAATGGGATAAAAGGGATGTAATTAAATTAAGGATCTCAAGATGGACAGATGATCCTGGGACGTCCTGTGAGCTTGCTGTGATCTTAAAGGTCCTTGTGGGAGGAGGGCGGGTGGGCCAGTCACAGGAAACCTGAGGATGGAAGTAGAGGAGCCAACAAATATGGGCAGCTTTAGAAGGTGAGGGAGGCAAGGAAACAGATTCTCCCTGCAGCCTCCACATGGAACAGAGACCTGATAACCCATTTTCCACTTCTGACCTCCAGAAGAAGAGAATAAATTTGCGTTGCTTTAAGGTACTAATTTTGGAGTGATCTGTTAGAACAGCAAAAGGAAGCTAAGAAAGCTCTTAAGCAACAGCATCTGCCTCTCCTAAAGTAAAGAGTTCAGTGTACCAAGGAGACTTTTGCAAGTGGAGGTTCTTAATAGGCTACCAGGTCCCTTAACTCCTGTTTCCAGGACCACAGGTACTGCCGCTCACATGGTTTGTTCTCCTTAAAGAGGATCGCAGGTTCGAGGACAGCCTCAGCAACTTAGCGAGACCCTCAGCAGTTTAGCTAGACCCTGTTTCAAAATAAAAACTAAATAGGGCTGGGGGAGAGCTTAGAGGTAGAATGCTCCTGGGTTCAATTCCAAGTATCACAAAAGAAAAAAAACAAAAAACAAAATGTGCTCCAATGAGTAGTTTGTTGCCCTACTGATAGAAATATTAAAAGGAGCCGGGCGTGGTGGCACATGCTTGTAATCCCAGTACTTTGGGAGTGGAGACCGGAGGATCCGGGTTCGTGGCCAGCCTCAGCTCTCTCTCTCTCTCCCTCTCTCCCTGTCTCTCTCTCTCTACTTAGTGAGGCCCTCCGCAACTTCGTGAGACCCGGTTTCAAAATAAAGTATAAAAAATAGGACCGGGGGTGTAGCGCGGAGGTAGAACGCCCCTGGGTTCAATCCCCGGCACCGCAAAAAAAAAAAAAAAAGAAATATTAAAAGGAAAGGCTGGCATGATTTTTAAATTCCACCTCATCAGACATGGGGCTGCCCAAGGCATTGCAAAAAGAATAGGACGCCCACCCAGCCACCTCTCCTCTGAACCCAGGCCTTCCTGCCTGCCTGTCCTAAGCAGAGTGCCTTCCTGACTTCAAGGACTCTCCTCGTCCCACGAAGCTTCCTGACTTGTCCCATCCAAGGTCAGATGGAAACTCCCCACTTCCTTGGCAAATTTCCCAGAGCCTCCTTAGAGAGACCCCTACACCTTAGATCTGATTTCAGGCCAAAGGGACAAGAATAGTCTTTGTCTATTGGAAAGTACAGAGTAATGAGGTGTCCTGTCTGACTCTGGGGGCGACCCCATCTACCAAAGGATCACTTAGCTGCATATTTTAATCTCTTGGATTATACCCCACTGCAAACAAACCAGGCCAGAAGTTCCTGGGGTGCACCCCGGACATCTGGATTTGAAACAAATCTCCCAAGGAGTTCTAGGTTGTGGCCACCTCCTGGTTTAGATGATGAACCGCTCAAGAGATGGATGGTTCAGATGAGAAATCCGCTACTAAACGTCAGGAGTTACCCTGAAAAATCCACCACGAACTTTCACACCAGAGACCTATTCTAAATTGAAGGTAACCCATGGGTGTGTGAACTAGTAGGTCCTCTGCATTCGCGGGCGTCCCTGATGGTCTCCCTTTGGGGTCTCAATGGCGACTTTGCTATTTATTAGATAAGTGATCTCGCTTCGCTTAGACTCAGTTTCTACATCTGTTGATTGGGATTTAAGTCATTGCTCCTGTGGGCAACTGGAAAAACTGAACCAGTCTCTAAGACCCACCATAAACACCCACCCATGAATATCGGCATGCCCCCCTGTGCTTCCCAGGGAGCCTGGGGCTTGAAGAACTATGCAAGGAAGCAGCAATGCACATCCCCAGCGGGTGGGCTGTTCCACCAGGGATGTCTGCTCAGTAGAAGAGGCACTTCCCCACGTCTGCTCCATCTCAATTGTGCTTATTGTACCCTGATGAGGCTCCTAAAGGCGGTGCAATAGGTTCTGCACCCAGGATCTAGTCGTCTTTGACAGATGGTGCTTCAGCCTTATGCAGGGGCAGACGTCTGTTGCTTTGGAGTCTCCAAGAGTGCACGGCCACTCGGGCTTTATTGCAGTAACTGCGGCGGACGATACTTGCTCCGTAGTCTCACCACGGAGGGTGCTGCCTAAAGCAGCTTCCGAATAACTACTCTGTGGTTCCTGCCACGGAAGGTCGCTGCTCCCTGCAGCTTCTGAATAACTACTCTGTGGTTCCTGCCACAGAAGGTCACTGCCCAGACAGCTTCCGAAATTCCGTGGTTCCAGCCACAGAAGGTTGCTGCACTAGGCAGTTTCCAATCAATAGTCTTGCATGAAACAACATGAAGTCTGATATAGTAATTTGCAAAATAATTACATTTAACAATTGGGGGATCGGGAAGGAGATAGAGATAACAAATTCTCCTGTCCATCTGTAGCCAGCACCTTGCTTTTATAGACACTTTAGACAAAACATCATAAAGGTTAATCAAACACAGAAATCAACAATTATTACGGGTTACAGTAAAGAAGATCAGTGAGGCAGACATGTGACAAACTTAGGGGAAGGAGGGATTAACCATTACTGGGTGGAGATGACATCAAAGACCGCACCTTGAAGATTACACCAGGTCCCTTGGAATGTCTGCTTGCGGACAGATCCCACCCAGCCAAATACCATGTATTCAAACTGAGCTGGTTCAAGATGATAACCTCAGTGTGTGTTCTAAGACAGGCCTTGGGCCTCAACAAGGCTTTCCCACAAGGACAAGGGGTGATACACCACCTGATACCTGAAGTTAATAATTGGTGATTGAAACAGTGAGAGCATTTGGCTTTAGATCATATTCCAAATGAAATAAATCGTACCTGGCATGCAGGCAAGCCGTTATAAAGCAGGCCAGTGGAGGCAATCAGTGACACTTTGTCTTTGAACACCTCTGCCTTCTCCGGTGACTGAGGACATGTTTTCTGAGCTGGTACTCAGCTGGGGCAGCAAAACAGCAGAGCACAGATGAAAGCCATGTCCCCACAGTAGTGAGTCTTCTTTCTCTAGGTCTTAGAGCCTGGTCACAGCCTTGACTCTGTGTTGGAAGCCTTCTTAGTCATCAGCTTTGAGGTCACCTCGGTCCAACTTGGAAGTGGCACACACTGCCCACCCAAGTAGGAGAATTGTTTGCATGCAGACAAATCTTCAAGGAACTAAATGGGACCCAAAAGTCAGGACCCTGGCATAAGCAGGGACCCTGAAAGCTTCCTTGTTTTACCCTTTCCTTGCCTGATTTATCCCTGACGACCCTGATGTTTTTCCCTGACTCATCCCATGACTGCTTTGCTGTCTCCTGTGACTAATCATTTTGACAATGTTTTGGTTATAACCCTCAGTAAAAGTAAGACACTGGTGGAAGGAATGTAGGGGAAATATCTCTCTCCTCTGCAGCCTCCTCAGCTGCCTTGTGTCTCCAAAAATCATTCTGATTCTCCTGTTGTTCATGGGAGAGACTTCTAATCAATCAATCAATCAACATTAACACCATCCGTGACAGCTCTGCGCTAAGCAATTGACAAGCTGTGGGGCTGTGCCAATGCCTGCCCTGGAGACGGCTGGTCACCCTTGCCTTCAGTAGAAACCTCTGCACGCCAGCGGCTGTACTTGTGCAGGAATGTTGGCAGCATGAGGAGGAATCTTCTCCATGACCTCTGGGGACCAGTCAGAACCCAGAGTGCATCGAGGAGCCCCAAGTAGGAGATAGATTTGAGAGGGGGACGAGAAAGATAAGAAAAGGAAGGAGGGTGTCTTGATGCACATCCCCACAAAGCGCAAGTTGCCAGGACCTCTGCCACTTGCTTTCTTCCTTTCCGTCAACTAAGGGCCAGAGAATAATGCTGGGCAACTGAGCCAGCATGATCCTGTCTCGCTAGGGGAGAGTCTCATAAGCTTCAGGGGCTGAGAATCCAAGGGAGGGACAGTATTTCCAAGGGAAATACAAGATACTTCGTTGGTCCTTTGGTGAACACCCCCCTATCTTGTGGGGGTATAGCTCAGAGGTAAAATGCCCCTGGGTTCAATTCCCAATACCACACATGCAAAAAAATAAAATAAAATAAAAAGGCCCCATGTTGGGAAGATGTTACATAAAAGGATACAAAATTCTCAGGAGCAATAGGTTCAAGAGATCTATTGTACATCATAGTGCCTGTAGTTAATAATGATATATTATGTTCTTGAAAATTGATAAGATTAGATTGTGAGTGTTCTTCTCTCTCTCACACACACACACACGCACACACACACACACACACACGCACACACACACAAATAAGTATGTGAGGTAATGTGTATGTGAATTAGCTTGATTCAGTCACTCGGCAGTGTACACATATTTCAAAACATCATGTTGTACACCATAAATACCTACAAATGTCACTCATCAATTTCAATTAATTAATTACTTAACTTTTTATTCATTATTTATTTATTTATTTATTTATTTGCAGTCCTGGGGATTGAACCCAGGGGCATTCTACCTCCGAGCTACACACCCAGCCCTGTTTATTTTTTATTCTTTATTTGGAAACGGTGTCTCACTAAGTTGCTGAGGGCCTCACTAAGTAGCTGAGGCTGGCTGTGAACCCGGATCCTCCGGTCTCAGCCTCCCAAGTACCGGGATTACAAGCGTGCGCCACCACGCCCGGCTCTACTTAACTTTTTAAAAAGAGGCCTGAGAGAGACCGCTTTCACCATATAAGGACACAATGGAAAATCCCTACCGGCATGCTGGCACTCTCACCTGGGCTTGTAGCCCAGAAATCACGAGAAATAACTTTCTGCTGTTTATAAGCCACCTGGCCTATGGTATTTTTGTTATAGTAGTCTGAATGAACTAAGATGGGGGGAAGAAATTCAGTTGAAATGATATCACTGTTATCTAAATGCAGTTTAGAGAGACTGTCTATTCTAGGGTAGGATTTTTTTAAAAGCCAGTATTTTCTTGCAAAACTCTCTACAGTCTGAATTTTCTTAATGCTGACACTACTTCTTAAAGATTGTCACATATTTTGTGGTAAACCTGGGATCCTTCTTCAAATTATAGATGTCCCTGGTACTTAGTCATGTTGTTTAAAAAATAATGTATCTTAAATTAGTGTTTCAATGGAAACTTTTATCTGTGTTCCAAAAGGGCTGACTTCCTCTTACTTATGCTGGTGCAACCCTAGTTTTTCATCAGATGTAAGTTATTAAGTAGGTTCTTGAGGGGATTGCTGTCTTTGTGTCAAATCATGAAATTATGGGGTAAAGAACTGTGTGAAGAGGAGAATGGGGACCGCTTTGTTTTCTTAGCACAATAAATGGTCAGGACAACCTCTGATGGGGAGAAAAAGCATGGTGCCTTAGACAGTGGTACCAACATATCAAGAACACAAAGCCAAGCAACCTAATCTGAACTGAACAGACACTTCTCGAAAGAAGCAATACAAATGGCCAACAAATATATGAAACAAGGTTCAACACCAGGAGCAGTCAGGAAAATGCAAATCAAGACTACACTGAGATTCCCTCTAACTCCAGTGAGGATGCAATCATAAAGAATACAAACAATAGTAAATGCTGGCGGGGATGTGGGAAAATAGGAATTCTTACACACTTTTGGTAAGATGAAGAGTTAGTACAACCATTATGGAGATCAGTATGGAGTTTTGTCAAAAGACTGGGAACGGAACTACCATATGACCAATCTAAACCACTGCTAAGTACCCTCCCCAAAAGAATTAAAGTCAGAATACTATAGTGTTACATGCATATCCATGTTTATAGCAGCACAATTCACAGCAGCCAAATTATGGAACCAGCCTAGGTGTCCATCAACAGATGAATCGATACAGGAAATGTGGTATACACACGATGGAATTTTATTCAGCCAAAGAACAAAAATATGTCATTTGCAGGAAAATAGGGGGAAATAGAGAATATGATGCTAAGAGAGATCAGCCAGTTGCAGAAAGTCAAGGGCTGTATGTCTTCTCTCCTATGTGGAAGCTGGAGAGAAAGTAGAAAACAAAAGGGACTTTAAATAAATAAGAAGAGAGACCAGTAGAATGGTGGAAGGAGATTGGGGGAGAGAGGTGGGGAGGAAAAAGAGGAGAACTGATGAAGGAAATAGTTCAAATAATGCCATTTCCATATATGAAGGTATCACTACCAATCTCACTAATATACAGAGACAAATGGGGGCAGGGCAAGCTCTAGGGGGAAATGCAAGTTCTGTGTGCCTGTGTGTTTGTAGCACCTTGAACCTCACTATGATATATAATTATGATGCACCCATAAAAGTTTTTTTTAAATAAAGAATGCAAAGCCTATGTCTTCTACAGTTTGAACCTCCTAATTAGGTTGGCTGGGGCTGAGATAAGCTTCTAGGCACTGAGCACAAACTGCCGGGAGGAGCTTTATTAGAACGTTTTCTTCCATCTTTTTATGCTGCCCCAGTAGACCTCAAAATATAGATTCAGGGGGAGTCCAAAAGAGGCAGCATTCAGATCAACTCTAGACTTAAACATCAAGATTAGATTAAGTGGTGGTAAATGCAAAACACCTAAATTATAGTGAAGCACTTAGTCCACAGAGAAGCCTTGTAGATGTAGCTCTAATTATAACTGACATACTAAGCGGTTGCTTGAAAATATCTTTTTACAAGGAGCCACGTGGAAAAGGACATAGACCTCGTTGTTCAGACTGGTACCTGCTCAGTGGGTAGTCCCACAGTGCAGGGGCATCGCTAAGAATAAGCGCATTTGATTTTCTTGGCATTGTATCTGTTCATCTAAAGCAAAATGGGTCCCTGTACAAGGGATGTGTGGTGGTTCTTCAATAAAGAATAGAGAATCTTAAACCTGCAAAGCAACTGTACTATCACACTTTCTTGTAGTTGCACCAGTAACCTGCATTGTTCTTGGCTTCTTCCTTATGGACAGTATTTCACCCCTTAGACTTCTGTTACTACATTTCCCTGGTACTTTTTAGCTTGTGCATTATGATTCCATACTTTAGATGTCTCAAGTCTTGTCTCGGTCAACATTCTCAATACTATAATCCAAGAAGCCTGACGGCACAACAGAGGGGAAGGAAGATTTATTTGCTCACATTTTTTGTTTGGAGATTTCAGGTTCAGTCCAGGTGAGGCCAGGATCTGTGGATCTCAGGGCATGGCAGTGGGAAGCACTTAGAGGGAGAGAGTGAGGGCTCTGCTCTCACATCATAGGGGTCAGAAGCAAGAGAGAGCACCAACAAACAAGGGGATTCAAAGACAACAGTACAATCCCTAAGGCCACACCCCCAGGGACCCACCTTCTCCAGCCACATCCCACCAGCCTAGGTCACCACCCAGTAAATCCATTACTGTGGATTTACACACTGATGAAATTACCACCCTCGTGACTTAATTATATCCACTCTGAACATTAACGCATGAGCTCTTCAAGGGACATCCTATATCTAACCATAACAAGTCTTTTACTCACGTCTCCAGGTTTTCCTTGGAAAAGCCCCTCTGCACCTTCAAACATCTCCTTCATGTCCTTGCCTCTCCCTCAGAGTGTTTCCAGTCCAGACAGCTTAAGATGGATCTATTTAGAGATGATCAGAATGATTGCAGAGTATGACACCAACAAGAATGTTGTGGTTTGGGTCTGAAACATCCCCCAAAGTCTCATGTGTTGAAGGCTTGGTCCCCAGTACAGCAGTGTTCAGAGGTGGGACTCTTGGAAGTCATTGGGTTATGACAATTCTGATTCCACCCATGGATTAATCCACCCAGGGATTTATAGCTGCACAGCCTACTGGGAGGTAGAGGAAACTGTAGAAGTGGGGTCTAGTTGGAGAGAGTGGGTCCTTGGAGGCATGACTTGGAGACTATATTTTGTCCTTGACCCAGTCCCCTCTGTCTGCTTCCCAGCTACCATGGACTGAGCATATTTACTCTGCCACACCCTTCCACCATGATATACTTCTTGGCCTCAGGCCCAAAGCATTGGAGCCACCAACCATGGACCGACCTCTGAAACCATGGACCCAGATAATTCTTTCCACCTTTAAGTTGTTTTTCCTCAGGTATTTTGTCACAGTGACAAAAAGCTAAGGCAAAGAACTTGAAAATTAGGTTGCTCTCGATGAGTACCTATTGTGAAATTGAGATACCATGAATACAGTCAGAGAAATACTTGGGAGAAGTAGACTGGCCCCAGGCATTGCACTAGAGCATGTTTGTCTAAATTAGAATGTGTAGTTCTGCAAGGGATGTGGGTTGGTTTTTCAGGGAAGTGCAGAGGAGTAAGTGTAGGAAAGTGCTGGGGAGGGGGGCTGCTGGCGGGATGTGTCCTGTTCCATGCAGAATGGAAGCTCATCTTTTCATAGACACATTGCATCAGCCATTCTTAAAGATTCCTCATTAGAGGCACTTCAACGGCTTCTCCTTTTGATTTCATTCCCATTAAGACGTGTGATTGTGAGTTGGCTTCGTGGGTAGGTGTGCCTATAAGGAAGGAATGTGCTGGTCATGCTGAGCAGCGGATTCCAGGCAGGTGGCATCTCTTGTCAGAAGTGATTCCAGTAGAACGTTGGTTTCATAACTTAGTCTTCCGAGTTTGATTAATATGTGTCTTCCCCTCAGTCCTGGGAGTCTGAAAGAACAAGTTTCTGAAAACGCTTGGCTGCTCACTAAATGCTAGACCATAGTCAGCTCACACACAAAAAATAAATAAATAAAAATAAAAAATAAATGCTTCTGACATCCTGCATGCCCCAGCTGGTGCTGTGACCTTGACACACGTTCCCTCCTTTGAATGTGCACAGATGCCTGTGTTTGCTCCGTGGCAGATGTCTTTCATTATAGAAACACTCAGTTTCTGTAAGTGCAACCTGTCAGTATCAGAAGAAGTTTCCTAGGCCAGCTTCCCAGTTTCCCATTCCTGTCGAGAGAACCAGGATGCTCACATCCAGCTGAAATCAAAGGCTCAGCAGTGTTGATCCCTACCTCACAGCTCACATTTATTCAGGAAAGGTGTCCCCTCGACTTTTGTTAACCCCTCGGCTGCCTCATCTTTCTACCACCATGGACCTAATTCTGGATTTCATTAACCCATGCTGAAATTAATGTGGTGGTTTCTTCACCTCCACCCCTGACTCTAATGCCATTTATCACCTCCTCCATCTCTTACAATTAATATTACCAATTGGTTCATGCACAGTGCCCTCAGAAGAATTACCCATAATTTGACCCACTACCACTCACCCGTCTTGGTGTGTGTGTGTGTGTGTGTGTGTGTGTGTGTGGTGACTGGGGATTGAATCCAGGGGTATTCTACCTCCGAGTTACACCCCCAGACCTTTTTAATTTTTTTGTTTTGAAACAGGGTCTCATTAAGTTGCTGAGAGCTTCGCTAAGTTGCTGAGGATGGCCACAAACTTGTGCTCCTCCTGTCTCAACCTCCCAAGTACTGGGATTATAGGCATGCATCACTACACCCAGTGTACCCATCTTATTTTTATTGCTCAAGTACATACCCTACATTCCCTGTCATGTGGACCATTTGTTGTCTATTGCAGAGTAGCGATCCATCCCAAGTCTTCATGCTTTAAACAACAACGATCAATTTATTTTGCTCCCAAACTGCTGCTTGGAAAGGGCTAAGTGGAGACAGCTAATGGGGTCTACATGGATTGTCAGGTGTGGCAGCTCAACTGGGGAACTGGAAGATCCACTTTGAAAATGGCTCACTCACACAGCTGGCAAAACAGTGCTCAGCCAGGATTGTGAGATGGATGCCCCTTTGAGCCACAGGATGCTGGCGAATCCTCACAGCTTGGGAGCTGGTTTCTAAGAGTCAGCATCCCAAGAGAACCAGGAGGAAGTTGCATCACCTTTTACAACCTAGCTTCAGAAGTTGAATAGTGTTGACTATAATAGCGTAATCACAAAAGCACCAGATTCAAGGGAGAAAACATAGGTACCATCATGCAACAAAAAGAAGGAAAGAAAAGAAGAGAGAGAGAGAGAGGGAAGGAGGGAGGAAGGAAGGAAGGAAGGAAGGAAGGAAGGAAGGAAGGAAAGGAGAAAGAAAACTGCAGTATATGAGAGATTTTTTTGGCATTCATGTTTTTGGAAAATGCAATCTGGCACATGCAACATATGAACAAGAGATTGGTCGAAGAAAATAGCCAATAAACTCTTCTTATTGGTGGGGCAAAGTACCATATGGCCACATTTGTAGATCTCAGAGTTTCCCATCTCATCTTACAATTGAGAAAGCTAAGACCCACAAAAAACTGTGACTTACCCAGGCCACAGCTAGTGGCAGCCCTGGGAACAGAACCTAAGTCTATGTAACTCCCCTGGCAGATTTTTATTCACTAGGACCAGAGGCAGGTTGGGAAATGTCTATTTTTCATAAGTGCGCAAGGTGATTCTTATAAGCAGGCCGATGTAGGGGATGCTGTGTGTGTGCTGAAGCCAGTAATTCCAGGTCAGCCCATGGGTAGCTGGTTACGGTGATTTGGGAGGGTGTGGTTGCATAGCCTAAATATTTTTAAGGTCCTCTCCAAGTGGAAGACATTATCATTAGTCCCTAGCCCGGGTGCGCAAACTAATCTCCCCAGGTAATTAGCAGGATGACTAGTCAGGTTCCCCCCTCCTGCCCTGGAGGAACAGGAGCTAGGCAGCGACTTGTTGGGGATAATTTAATCCAGGCTGGTGTGCTGGCATGCCGCCTCTGCCCCTCTGATGATTCAAGAAGAAAGTAACCTGTTGCCACAAGCAGAAGTCGTTCAGGTACCAGCTGTGACTGGGAGCTGGCAGAGGCCGAGAGTCCTTCGTTATGCAATTACCCATAATGAGGTGCTCATTACGAGTTTATCATCGGCAAGCCAGCGCCCACCTGTGCGGGGCTGTCGTGAGGAACGGCGAGCCAGTGGAACAGCACCTGGCTTGTTCTCTAGGAACGTGACAGCTAGCAGCCAGTCGTTCCAACCTGCACATGGGTGAGGCTCCCCCGACATGCAGACAGATACAGACCCATGGAGGAGGCCAACTGTTCAAATGATGCAGATGGCGCAATCCTTGTCTTAACTTGGGGCTTGCTTGCGGTAAATAGATGGCATGGAAGGAGGGTAGAAGAAAAGAGGGGACCACCTACTTCATCCTCAGTTACCGGAGAAATCGTTTCTATTCGGAACAAAGTTGGCGTGAGCCAGACATGAGAGGTTGAACTGGCGAAAAACCTGACCCTCAGAATTTGCTTGACTCTTTCTTTGAAAAGCCCCCTTCTCTGAGGTATAGGAGTGAGGACTCTTATTTGTCTTTTTGCCTCTTGTCAAAGAGTGTTAAGCAAGCACTAGAGAGTCAGCACAGGTTTCAGTAAGTGGGGGTGGCTGCGTAAACATAATGTTAACAATAGAAGAGAAGATGTGCAGGGAGGCTCCAGTTTTAAAGCACAGAAAAAATATGTGTACTTAGCTTGTTAAATACTCACAGAGGACAGGAAAACACAAGTCCAAGTATTTCTACCAGTTCTATAAGAAGGGGACTACAGTTGATGGATAAACAAGCAGGAGGGGTACAAATGATTACAGATCTTGAATTAGAATCTGGATCAGGAGGCGTTAATAGGCTTAGATACAATTCAATAAATGAAGCGCCTTCAAATTCTCAGTTTTCCCTAAAGTGAAAACATTTGGTTTACTCATATCCCAGAAATCATTGACGTTTTGCAGGATAATCTATTCTTCCCTGCCTTCCAGAAAGGAAGAAGCATAAGTGTAAATTAGTTGATTTAGTTATTAAAGGTACTCTTAAAGCTTCTAGTAGTTAAAAGAATCTGGTGTTATGTCCTCAAGAGACACAGGTACAAAATATGTAGGAATCAGATAGTGGTGATGGTTGCATGATTTTGTGACAATACTAAAAACATCTAAATATGAACTTAGGATAGGGATAGATAGTTTTAGTTCAAGTAGATTGATATTGAAGAAAAAATAGAGCACCAATTTACTTATTACACCAAATTGATTGAAAAGGTATATATTGAAAAAGTGCCATAATTTTTCTAGACTCCATCTTCAGCAAACTATTTTTTATTATCTTGTTGCAGAAGAGCCTTTGAAAGCATTATAGAAATCCTCCAAGCCAAAACTGATCATTTTAAACACACATAATTTAAAATTCTTGTGTCACGCATAGCAAAAAATAAAGTACTATTTACAAAGCCAAGAAAAATAATATTAAGGAAAAGGGAAACTTACCACGTGTGATAAATGACCGATTTTTGTGACATAACTCAGACCTATTAGAAAATAGTCCAAGAAAAAAACAAAACAAGGGCATGAAGGAGTGATTTACAGTAATACAAATAGCAAATGAATATGTGAACTGCCATTCTTAATTAAAGAAGTGAGCATCTACCATGCAATGCTGGTTTTTGTCTATTGAATTGATAAATATTGAGATTCACAGGAGTCAAAGAACATAACCTCTTGAATAAGACCACCTGTGTTCAAAGTCAGTTATACCACTAACCATCAGAGTGACCTCAGGTAAATTACTTAACCTCTCTGTGCTTGTTTCCTCTTCCATAAAATAAAAATAATAGCACCTAACTCACAGTGTTGTAAAGAAGATAGAATGAGACAATATTAAAAAAAATTTAGGAACTAAACCAACACATGGGGTGTAGTAAGTAAATGTTATACTATGAAAAGGTATGAAATTAAAAAAATACAATGTTGATTGCTGGGAATGTAAATCAGATATAAATACCTACCCTTATGTAAACTACACATGCCCCGAACAGTGACTCAGCAATTCACTCCCAGGACTTGAGTTTTAGGAGACATTCATGAATGCACCCCAAAGTATACACATGGGTTGTTCACCGCAGTGTTGTTAGTAATCGGTCACAAAATGGGGAGCAGCCCTGCTTGTCGACATGGAAAAGATAATAGGCTGTGATGCAGCTGTCCAAAAGAATGGACTTGCGGCCGGGCGTGGTGGCGCACGCTTGTAATCCCAGTACTTTGGGAGGCGGAGACCAGAGGATCGGGGTTCGCGGCCAGCCTCAACTCTCTCTCTCTCTCTCTCCTTAGTGAGGCCCTCAGCAACTTCGTGAGACCCAGTTTCAAAATAAAGTATAAAAAAATAGGGCTGGGGTGTAGCGCGGAGGTAGAACGCCCCTGGGTTCAATCCCCAGTACCGCAAAAAAAAAAAAAAAAAAAAAAGAATGGACCCGTCGGGGCAGCTGCTGGTGCCCTTCCTAGTCTTCCGAGGAGTCTCTACACTGCTTGCCAGAGCGGTTGTACTAACTTGCGATGCCAACAACACTGTATGAGGATCCCTTTCCCCCACATTCTTGCCACCATTTATTTTTGTTTGTACCCTTGATGATTGCCACTCTAACTGGAGCGAGATGGAATCCCAGGGTAGTTTTGATTTGCATTTTCCTCATCGCTAAGGAGGTTGAACCCTTTTTGCATCTATTTCTTGGCCATTCATATTCTTTCCAGAAATGTCCATTTAGTTCAATTGCCCTTTCTTTTCTTTTCTTTTTTTTTTTTTTTGCGGTACTGGGGATTAAACCCAGGGGCATTCTACCTCCGGGCTACACCCCCAGCCCTATTTTTTATTCTTTATTTTGAAACAGGGTCTCACTAAGTTGCGGAGGCCTCACTAAGTAGCTGAGGCTGGATCCTCCGGTCTCAGCCTCCCAAGTACTGGGATTACAAGTGTGCGCCACCATGGCCGGCTTTAATTGCCCATGTTTTTTTGGATTGTTAGTTGTTTTTTTAAGTTATTTAAGTATTCTGACCCAGTTATATGATTACTTGGTATCTTGCCAGAAGCATTTAAGTCAGAATACTACGCTGACACATGCATATCCATGTTTATAGCAGCACAATTCACAATAGCCAAATTATGGAAGCAGCCTAGGTGCCCATCAACAGATGAATGAAGAAAGAAACTGTGGTCTATACACACAATGGAGTTAGGTCTCAGCCATGAAGAACACATTTATGTCATTTGCAAGAAAATGGATGGAACTGAGAACATCATGTTAAGTGAGATCAGCCAGACTCAGAGAATCAAGGCTCACATGTTTTCTCTCTATGTGAAAGCCACAGAGAGAGAGAGAGAAGAAAATCAGGAGAGAGACCAGTAAAGTAGTCAAAGGAGATGAGGAGAGGGAGAGAGGAGGAGAGAGGGGGAGGAAACAGACCAAATAATGTTATGTGCGTATATGAATGTATCACCGAGTCTCACGATCACGTAATTACAATGCACCAATAAAAAGATTTTTTTAAAGTAGGGGATCATTATACATGAACTGATATAAAAAGATCTCAGAGGTATTTTGAGTGAGACCAAGCGAGTTATGAGATTCTTATATAAGATGAGGATGGACTTGTTTGTAATATTATAATGTATATTGATACAAATTTAGGAATTATTAATGAAAAATAACTAAATGCTATTTATCCTCTTTCCCCATCTCTCAAGTGCAAAGAATTCAGAGTGTTTCTTTAAAGGTCTGTTCTTTCTTTATATTCTCCTTCTTGTAACTCTCAGAGGCTGAGACAAGAGGATCACAGGTTCAAGGGCAGACTCAGGAATTTAGTAAGACTTTCAGCAATTTAGTGGAACCCTATTTCAAAATAAAAAATAAAGAAGGTTTGGGGGTGAAGCTCAGAGGTAGAATGCCCCTGGGTTCAACCCCCAGTAACACATACACACACACACACACACACACACACACACACACACACGCATACACAGACACAATTTTTTTTTCAAATAAGCCAGGTATGGCTGAGACAGGAGGATTGCAGGTTCGAGGCCAGCCTCAGCAATTTAGCAAAACTCTCAGCAACTTAGCGAGACCCTCTTTCAAAATTAAAAAAAAAAATAATGAAAAGGGCTGGAGACAGGTGTGGTAGCTCACACTTGTAATTCCAGTACTTGGGAGGCTGAGAAAGGAGGATCTGTGTTCGCAGCCAGCCTCAGCTACTTAGTGAGGCCCTCTGCAATTTAGTGAGACCCTGTTTCAAAATAAGGAATAAAAAATAGTGGTGGGGGGTGTACCTCAGAGGTAGAATGCCACTGGGTTCAATCCTCAGTACCACAAAAATAAATAAAAAGTAATAAATAAATAAATAAATTGAAAATAAAAGGACTGAAGGTGTAGCTTGGAGGTAGAATGTCCCTGGGTTCAATCCCCAGTACCAAAACAAACAAACAAAAAACAAAAACAAAGAAAGAAAATAAGAGGAAAGGAAAGAAAGACTACAAAACCACGTGAGTATCAAATTCTTGGAGAAGACTAATGTAGGGTCCATCTGTCTGGAAATGGAGTCCAGGGCTTGGAGTTTGAAGGGTACAAGTGGCCAGTCCTAGAAATGCAGAGGCTCGTGGAACCCTCCAGAGACCAAAAGCTCACGGGAGGTGACCCAAGAGGGTCCTTTCTTGGATGGGTCTACTGCACAAGTCCCCAGGCTGAGGGCCAGCGGAGCTGCCAGGCTCAGACACTGAGCCCAAAGTGGAGATCAGTTGTTCCTACCTTCAAGAAAACATGGAAACTTAGATAATGACCATATTGCGGTGACCAGCGTGGACTGAGGACCAGAGGGCCATCCTCTTGAATATTTTTTTTTTGTATGAGAGACTGAACCCAGGGGCATTTTACCTCTGAGCTACACCCCCAGCCCTTTTTATTTTTTTTTTATTTGAAGCAGAGTATTGCTAAATGGCTGAGGGTCTCACTAAGTTGCTCATGCTGGCCTCCAACTTGAGATCCTCCTGTCTCAGCCACCCAAGTACTGGGATCACAGGCGTGTGCCATCACACCTGGCTCCCTCTCAAATATTCTAGACCACAAACAACTATAAAGACTCCAACCCAATACAGGTGGGGGAAGGGCCCCAGAACATGACCAAGGCTTACTATCCCGGCCAACAAGGATATGGCTTCAGTTTCAAAAACACAAAGTTTCATGGCCTAGAACAAAGGTAAAGGATATCTTAAACAAATGTTGTCATTGAGATCTGAACTTACTTCCTTTTCTTATTTCTTAATTTCTGTAAGAAGGAAAATTCATTTGCATATGGAATTTTCCAGAAATATATGGAACAAACAGCTAGTAACACTTCGTTTTGGAGAGATGGATCAGGGATTAGAAAATAAGAATTTTATCCTTTGCCATATTCTTTAGAACATCAATATACAATGATTACCTTCACAATAATATAGAACATTTATGTGTTTTTAGGGTATAGAATTTAAATAAAGAAGTTTAGTAAAAGGAAGACCATTGTAGGGATGGAAAATAGCCCTTGGGTAGCTCAGTGATTTCTCCTCCATGAGCCTTGGTCTTACCATCTGTAATGTGCTGGTAGCATCTAAATGACTTCCCTAGAAGTGTGATTGAAGATCTCCATTAAGATAATAAAGGGCTGCTGTTTGTCCTTTATGAAGCCACCAGGATTGCTAGTCAAGGTGGGGTCCCGTTAGCAGGGGCGGTCAACCTCTCAGGTGTCTTTCTTCTCCTGCATGGCCCCTCGGCATCTTGATGAGGTTGACAGAGGCAGGAAAGGTGGAGAGATCCTAACAAAGCTCAGATGTCTGGTAAGGGGAATTATTAATACGTGGAACTTTGACCTGAGCATTTCTTCCGATGGAAAGCTTGTCGGGGTGACTCCATCACCTCTCTGTATTGTGTAAATGCCACTGCAGCCTCCCCTCCCTACCCTAATTAAAACGGCAGTGCCCCTCCTGATCCCCAAAGCCTTGTTCTAATTTCCTCCCACCCCCACTGGGCTCATCATGATCTAACAAATTATTTAAGTTACATATTTCACTTCTTATTGCCTGCTTCCTCTTCTGCAGACACTCTCATACACAGACACACAAATGCCCCATCTGTCTGCAAGCTCTATGTGGGACAGCATTTTGTTCCGTTCATTGTAGTATCATGGAGCATTTAGAAATGTGCCTAGCGCATGTGCATGCTCAAAAATGTGCAGAATAAAGTAAATGGTGAATGCTCCTTTAGTGCTGCTTCTACATGATACTCTTTTTTTTTTTTGCGGTACCAGGGATTGAACCCAGGGGCATTCTACCTCCGAGTTACACCCCCAGCCCTATTTTTTATTCTTTATTTTGAAACCGGGTCTCACTTAGTTGCAGAGGGCCTCACTAAGTAGCTGAGGCTGGCCTCGAACCTGGATTCTCCGGTCTCCGCCTCCCAAGTACTGGGATTACAAGCATGCGCCACCATGCCCAGCTCCATGATACTCTTTTTTTTTTTTTTTGTGGTACTGGGGATTAAACCCAGGGGCATTCTACCTCCGAGCTATATCCACAGCCCTATTTTTTATTCTTTTTTTGAAACAGGATCTCACTAAGTTGTGGAGGGCCTCACTAAGTATCTGAGGCTGGCCGCGAACCCGGATCCTCCCGTCTCAGCCTCCCAAGTACTGGGATTACAAGCGTGTACCACCACGCCTGGCTTTTACATGATACTCTTTAATCTTCCTATTTTTGTTATCATTATAAGTAAAACAATTAATGCCAAACATGGTGGCATATGGCAGTAGTTGGGAGGCTGAGACAGGAGGATCTCAGGTTCAAGGCCAGCCTCAGCAACTTAGTGAGACCCACAGCAATTTAACAAGACCCTGTTTCAAAATAAAAAATAAAAATAAAAAGAGCCGGGGGTGTAGCTCAGAGGTAGAGCACCCCTGGGTTCAATCACCAGTAAGGGATAATTAGTAATTTTTCTCTCTTTTTTTTTTTTTTTGCAGTACCGGGGATTGAACCCAGGGGTGTTCTACCTCCGCGCTACACCCCCGGCCCTATTTTTTTATGCTTTATTTTGAAACCGGGTCTCACAAAGTTGCAGAGGGCCTCACTAGGTAGAGATAGGGAGAGAGAGGGAGAGAGAGAGAGAGAGAGAGCCGAGGCTGGCCGCGAACCCGGATCCTCCGGTCTCCGCCTCCCAAAGTACTGGGATTACAAGCGTGCGCCACCACGCTCGGCAATTTTTCTCTTTCTGATGGGAAAAATGTCCCGACTAAGAGCAGTAATGGAGAGAGCCTGGCATTGTGTGCCAGGGGCAGCGTGTAACCAGGAAAGCCACTCCAGCCGCTGGGATTGGCATACAGATCTCTGATTTCTGCTTTTAATAATCTCAGTCTCAGAGATTCGCTCTGGCAGGGGAGGCGCCCTCCGCGGCTGGCTGGGTCCTGCACGTGCTGTCCCACCGACTGCTGCCAGTTGGGATGAGCCGGTGGTGGTTGAACCCCAAAAGATCTGCTGAGAGGCTACGTCAGCAGAGAGGCGGGTTGGAAGGCCGTGAGACTATAAAAGAGGGAACAGTCAGTGAAGTGTTCGGGCTTTACAACTCCCTTTGCCATAAAAGTAACAGGGTTGGGTTAAGGATTATGCACCCCTTATTAACCATTAGCACCAACAACAAGATGAAGGACCTCCGGGGCGATTTTTGTCACTGCGATTTGAATTGATTTCTCTGGGCTGCATCTTAAATTAGTAGTTCACCGGTGGGAAGACCCATGCCAACGGTGTCGTGTTTCCAGGCGACATTTCCTACAGCTATTAGATACCCCTATTTCCCCCAATAAATTTCCAAGCTGGGGTCTGACAGGAGGGGGAAAGGAAACTCACACTCAATCACAGTATCTCTAGTTTATCTAGGAGAAGCAGATGCTAGTCTGTCTCTTCTGAGTCCCCAACAGGCGACGACATAAGAAGAGACCAGGCATGGAAGCTTTGGTGGAGAAAATCCTGAGTTTTTGATCTTTTCCTTTTATAGAAATGCTGACAGTGGCTGGGAACCATTATCCGCTTACCAAGGTTTAAGTGCCACTTAGATGTCCTAAGTTACTTTTAAGCTAAGATCCCGTTGAAAAGGAGAACAAAGAAAGTTTGTTTGTTTGTTCTGAACAAAGAAATTGGGTGGAGGAGTCATAAAAGACTGTGGATTCCTTCTTGGTTCAGGGAGGGTCTCCAATTTCACCTCTGCCTTCTAAGCATCTCAGTATAGATACTAGTTTCTAAGTAGTGTTTATTTTGTGTGTGTGTGTGTGTGTGTGTGTGTGTGTGTGTATGTGTGTGTAACTGGGGATTGAACACAGGGGCATTCTACCTCTGAGTTATAATCCCAACCCCTTTTTTTTTTTGAAGGAGGGTCTCCCTAAGTTTCTGAGGCTGGCCTCAAACCTGCAATCCTCCTGTCTCAGCCTCCCAAGTACTGGGATTATAGGTGTGGACCACCACACCTGGCTTATGCTGGCTTTTAATAACATAGCAACAGTTTCTGGGGAGCAATAGAGACTGGGATTGGTACCACTAGTACTACTCGATATTGAGTACCAGTTGTTTACTGGGTACAATGAGTACCAGTTGTTTATTTATTGAGTACTATTTGTTTACAGGGCACTATACTTTCATATATACTGCTTTAAATATTTTAATAACCCTGTCTAACAGAAATTATTCCCATTGTACAGATGAAACCATTTCCTACCTGAACCACAACCAGCAGCATCAGTATAAATTGGTCTGCAGACGCCAGTTTGAGGACCGTGGATTCATACCTTGTTCAGGTCTTCAACACTTCTACTCTGTGTGCCTGCTTACCTTTGCTTAATTTATTCATTCAACAAGCAGTTATTGTTTGAACTATATTTCAAGTGCGACATGAGGGTGGAGATGCAGAAGTTATTAGGAGACCCATCTCTTGTTCTTTCTCGCATAGTGTTTAGTCTCGTGGAAAGACAAATACCAAAAAATAATTATGTTAATAAATATATGCAGGGCTGGGACGTAGGTCAGTGGCAAAGCACTCGCCTTGCAAGTGCACCACCCTGGGTTAGATCCCCAGTTCCAAAAAGACAAAAAAAAGGATCCCCCAAAATAAAAAAGATAAATACATGCATTTATTTATTTATTTATTTATTTATTTATTTATTTGTAGTACCAGGGATGGAACCCAGGGGCATTCTACCTCCAAGTTACACCCCCAGCCCTAATTTTTATTCTTTATTTTGAAACAGGGTCTCACTAAGTTGCGGAGGGCCTCACTAAGTAGCTGAGGCTGGCCGCAAACCTGTGATCCTCCTGTCTCAGCCTCTCGAGTACTGGGATTACAACATGCACCACCACGCTTGGCAATACATGCTTTTAGAATTGTGATGGTTTCCATGAAGGAAAAGTTCAAGGTACAATGAGACTAAACAAGAAAGAGGTTTAATTTGGTCCCCAACATTAAGAAAAGGGAAGGGAAGTGAGGTGACCAGAGGTCAGGAGATCTGGAAGAACAATTATCCATAGAAAGTCCTAAGGTAGAAAGGGCACGTGGGAGAATCAAAGAAGGCCAAGGTGTCTGGAAATCACTATTGGGCAGAGTTGGGGAGATGAGGCCAGAGAGGTAAGTAGCAGCCAATTATGAGGAATGGAGTTGGTTATAGAAAGAATTTTGGACATTACCACTAAATCATTGTGGAGCTATTGGGGGAGCTTAGGAAGGGGTGTGACAATTGGTTTTCACTATTTGATGAGATTGGAGAGAAGTTCCCGTGTGTGTGTGTGTATGTGTGTGTGTTGTGCATATGCATGCATGAATATTTCCAGGCTGTTAGATTGATAAGTGGTGATAGAAAAGACTATCAAAAAATCCAGGCTTGATCAACTGGAAGGATAGGTGTTAACTACTAAATGGGGAAGTTGAGGCAAAAGCAGATCTAGAAGAGATTGGGCGAGGGTGGATTCAGACCTCAGTTGCAAGTCTGTTGAAACAGAGATGGTCTGGTGAGGCAGATGGTACACTGGCAATTGGCTGCTTGATTCTGAAGCTCAGAAGAGAGATCTGAACTGGACACATGAATCTGGCCTTAAGGCATGACATGAGGATTCGTGGCAACATAGTGCAATGATTTAATAATAAGATTTGGGAGTCAGATAGCCTGGGTTTGAGTCCTAGATCCACAACTTTGTGTAGCCTCAAGTAGATGGAGAGATTTCATCTGTGTTCTTTCTGACTCCAGACAAAGGAGGAGAAAACTTAGTGAAGGGAGGGAGGAGACTTAACTGAGGGAGATGGGAGGGAGGAGGGAGGAAGACTTGAAGAGGGAAACACTTCAATGGAGATTCATCTGTGCCTGTTTCCTCTGTTTTGGTTTTGTTTGGGTTTCTGTACTGGGTATTGAACCCAGGGCCTTGTATGTGCTAAGCATGTGCTCTACCACCGAACAATTCCCCCAGCCCATTTCCTTTTTTATGTAATGAAGAGAATGTTAATATAGGGTTCTCCTGGTAAGTGACTGATAAGCTAATACATGCAGAGAAACTGAGGAATCTTATTATTGGTTGTAATATTAGTCGTGGTGTTTCAGCCAGCATTTTCACTCTGTGACCCAAAATACCTGATGACCGCAACTTAGAGGAAGAAAGATTCATTTGGTCACAGTTCTGGAGATTTCAGAGGGTTCAGTCCACGTTAGGCCAGGCTACATCTGCAGCGCTCAGGGCATGGTGGTGGGAAGCAGAGAAAGAGAGAGAGAGAGAGAGAGAGAACAAAGGCTCTGCTCTCACATCACAGAGGCCAGAAGCAGAAAGCTAGAGAAGGGGGTCCAAGACATATGTACAGTCCCCAAGGACACACCCCATTGACCCAACCCCTCCAGTCACACTTATAATTCCATTACAATGGATTCATCCACTGATGAGATTACAACCCTCATGCTTCCATTACATCACCTCTGAACACCAATATATGAGCTTTTCAGGGGACATTCTATACCCAAATCCTAACACATGGCAATATTATTTTTATAGAGAGGATTTTACATGCAAAGACTGATAAACTAAGGCAAGTATAGATCAAGAAGGGCAAGCCCCAATGTCTAAGGACAGAGTAGAAGACAATGAGCCATTGAGAAGTAGACACCAGAGAGATGGAGAGTTATAAGGGTACAGTGTCACAAAAAAAAAAAAAACTAAGAGAAGAGAATGTTCTGAAAGGGGTCAATTAAGAGCACAAGTAAAAGCCGGGCATGGTGGCACACGCCTGTAATCCCAGTACTTGGGAGGCTGAGACAGGAGAATTGCAGGTTCGAGGACAGTCTCATAAACTTAGCCAGGCCCTCCGTAACTTAGTGAGACCCTGTTTCTAAATAAGAAATAAAATTAGGCTGGGGGTATAACTTGCAGGTAGAATGCCTCTGGGTTCAATCCCTAGTACCAAAAAACCAAAAACAAAACAACAACAAAAACAACAGAAACAAAGAGCACAAGTAAAGATTGAAAAACCTCTCTGATTCTGACATCCGAATGTATCATTGACCTTACACAAGGCAGTTTTATCCAATTGGAAGGGGACGGGACTGAATGAAGGAGAAAGGGGAGATGGTGGGCATCTACCACCCTGATTAAGGAGGCGTGGGGCGGGGGTGCAGTGAGAGTTCATTGAGTTGGGAGTATCTGGCGTCTGTCTGGATATTGACAGTGATGATCTGGGGTAGAGAGAAAGAGAGGGACAGGGAGACAGAGAGGAAGAATGAAAATACACGAGAACAAGGGAGGTTTAAATGAGATCGCTGGGAAGGCAAAATAGATAGTGTTGGCCTTAGCTCAGATAAGAAGAAAGTAGACCGTAACTGGAGGGAGAGGGTGTGCACGGAGGCAGGAGGGTTTGCAGTGCTGGTGCTAGAAATCAGTGTGCACCTCTTCACTGGGGATGTGTCTTAGTCCAATTTGTGCAGCCCTCACGGAAGACCTCATGCACTGGGCGACTTGCAATGGAGCAGAGATTCTCTTGTCTCATGGTTCCATGGTTCTGGAGGCCAGAAAGCCCAAGATCAAGGGGTTGCATCTGGCAAGAGTTTTCTTGCTGTCGTAATGTGGCAGAGGACATCCCATGGTGAGAGGGTCCAACAGGGTCAACTAGACTCGCTTTTATAACAAACGCACTCTCGCGATAACAAACCTGTTCCAGAGATGGCGCATTATTCCATTCATAGGAGGGCAGGGACCTCTGACCTTATCACCTCTTAAAGGTAGTAATGCATGCATATCTATGTCTATAGCTGCACAATTCATAGTTGCCAAACTATGGATCCAGCCGAGGTGTCCATCAACAGATGAATGGATTACAAAATTATGGGATATGCACGCAATGGAATTCTACTCAGCCATAAAGAAGAACAAAATTATGTCATTTGCAGGGAAATGGAGGGAACTGGAGAATATTATGGTAAGTGAGATTAGTCAGTCACAAAAAGTGAAAGGTCGGATGTTCTCCCTCATATATGGAGGCTAGAGAGAAACTGGGACACAGGAGGGACTCCAGACACAGGAGGAGAAACCTTAGTGGAGTGAGGGAGGGGACCTAATGAGGGAGATGGGAAGGAGGAGGGAGGAAGACTTGACAAGGGAAACACTTCAATGGATGTACAGACACAAATTTATCAATGCAAATCACAGTGTAGTGCACAGGAAGGTGGGGAGGGAGAGGGAGTGGGGTGGGAATGGGGGAGGGCTCAAGGAATGCTGTGCACACGTCTGCCTCTATCAACCCGAACTTCATCAAGATGCTTGATTACAATACACCAAGTTAAAAAAAAAAAAGCACCATCTCTCGACACTGTTATAGCAGAGTGTGGTGGCGCAAGCTTGTAATCCCAGTACTTGGGAGGCTGAGACAGGAGGATCCAGGTTCGCAGCCAGCCTCAGCTACTTAGTGAAGCCCTCCACAACTTAGCGAGACCCTGTTTCAAAATAAAGAATAAAAAATAGGGCTGGGGGGTGTAGCTCGGAGGTAGAATGCCCCTGGGTTCAATCCCTCGTACTGCAAAAAAAAAAAAAGTTATATCAGTTAAGTTCCCAACACGTGAATCCTTGGGGACACATTCAAACCACAGCAGCGTGGTCGTCAACGGTGTGAGGGATCGGCGACGTTAGGAAACATTCGCTGCAGAGAGCAGAACACACCGGGAAATGCGTCTGTGATTCTGGCTGGATTCACTCGATTTCTTGCTTGTGCATTTACTCAGTGAGTCTCTTTACTAAGCAGGGCTCAACTCCACAGCGCTGCCCTCTCGGGGCCAGCCCAGGAGTGATACGGATGCTGACGGGAGACGAGACGCCGACGGCTTGAAAAAGACCACGAGCCGGGAGATATGTTGAGCAAAATCTCGTTTATTAGAAAGTCAAATCCCTCTTTTATAGTAGAGGCTATACAGGAAACTCGCAAGCAGTAGGGTGTGACCCAATGGCACGCGACGGGTCGGGTCACCACGCCCCCCTGTAACCTATCATAGGTAGAGGCACCTGTCGTCTGTGAGCACGGAAGGAGGTAACTGCCTATCATAGCCCTCCTGAGGTTAGGTGGGGCTATCTGCGGGACCTCCCTCCGAGGGGTCTGCCAGCGCCATCTTTGCCATTGATATACTGAATCACTGCCACGTGGAAGAGGCCCGGTACTCGGTACTCTAGAGCAGGCTTCTGCTAGTCCACCAGGCCCTTTCGTGGCACCTGGTGGAGGGCCCAGCACTGCCCTAGGAAGATTTGGTCGGACTCTCCCAGGCTTGGGATCATCTTTTTTAAATGCAAAAGAAGAACAGAGGCTTGCAGGAACGCATGACATTTGCAAGATTTGGTGACATGAAGCCTCCTGAGCTGTGGACAAGGGGGGTCTGCTCGAGGAAAGATTCTATGAAAACAGAAAGACAATGTGAGAGTTTATTTACCCGCTATTATAAATGAGTAAAACAGGGCCCTTATTGCCACCATAGCTCCTGATTACTGGTGCCTCCTCCAGTCTACCCTCCAGGTTTGCACAGCCATGACACTAGATGGGGCTAAGTCTATGAAACTGTCAAAGTGTAGGGAGTCTTCAACAACTATGGTGTTTCAGGGGGGGCGGGCTGCCGGGTGTGGTGGTGCATGCTTGTAATCCCAGTACTTTAGGAGGCGGAGACCGGAGGATCCAGGTTCAAGGCCAGCCTCAGCTCTTTCTCTCTCTCTCTTTCTCTCTTTCTCCCTCCCCTCCCCTCTACTTAGTGAGGCCCTCCGCAACTTCGTGAGACCCGGTTTCAAAATAAAGTGTAAAAAAATAGGGCCGGGGGTGTAGCGCGGAGGTAGAATGCCCCTGGGTTCAATCCCCGGTACCGCAAAAAAAAGGGAGGGGCAGGCAACTCTTCTAATATGAATTTTTCTCTGTATTGAATAGAAAATCAGGAACAATCTGGGTGTGGTGGTGCACACCTGTAATCCCAGTATTTGGGAGGCTGAGGCAGGAGGATTGCAGGTTGGAGGCCAGACTCATCAAATTAGTGAGGCCCTGTTTTCAACATAAAAAATAAAAAGGGCTGGGGATATAGCTGGAAGTAGAATGACCCTGGGTTCAATCCCTAGTACAAGGAAGAAAGAAGAGACAGAGAGAGAGAGAGAAAGAATGAGAGAAAGAGAGAGAGAGAGAAAGAATGAGAGAAAGATAGCATCCACTTAATCTCCTAGGATTCCAGTCAGACTCTCCTTCTCTGGATCCCAGAATAAACTCTTCTATGTCTGCTGTCCGCCTTGTCTTCTCTGGAAGGCCCCGCCCCTCCCCCATCTACCTGGCCAAATCTTAACCATCAGATAAGGCCCATCCTCCTCCTAACCCCTCTCATGCAGGCTCCCTGCTCCCAGAGAGATATCTTTCTTATGATCTCCTGAAACCTGATGAGTAATCAGATGTTTCTTTGACACCTAATTATGCATTTCTGCATTATATAATTTTTAGGTGCATAATCCCCTCTGCTGTCAGCTACAGCAGGCACGGTCCTGCCAGGAGCCCTCTCTACACCCAGCACGCAGGACACCGTCTAGTCACATCTTCTGAACTCCATGGCAAAGCTCTGTGTTTGTCACCTGCAGGCATCATTGACTCCAACCCCGCGAGGAAGCTCTAATGATTGTCGCTCTGTGACATTTTAAGGCTTAGAGCGCTTAAGTACTTTGCCCGAGTTCACACACAGAGAATGTGCTAGACCTGAGATTCTGACCCCAGAAGCCTAACTTCAGGGTCAGCGCTGCTTACTGCCATGTTGGAATGGTCCTTACGGTGGTCACCTGGGCCACCGCTGTGTGTAGAATATACAGCAGATATCTGCTTCCAGGGACTCCCTGGAAATAAAAGTTCTTAGCATTATTTTCTGGATAGATTTACAAATTGCCCCCTGGACGCAACCTTAGTCTGAACACAGCCACAGTGTTTTATTTTATAGAGAGCCTGTATGTTATTTAACTGATTTCTTATGTTTGTACATCTAGGTGTAGGGGTCTCCACCCAGTGCCATGAAAGGGCCTGGTGGACTGGCAGAAGCCTGCTCTAGAGTACCGGGCCTCTCCCAGGTGGCAGTAATTCAGCATATTAATGGCAAAGATGGCGCTGGCGGATTCCTCGGAGGGAGGTCCTGCAGATAGCCCCACCTAGCCTCAGGAGGGCTGTGATAGGCAGTTACCTCCTTCCGTGCTCACAGACGACAGGTGCCTCTACCTATGATAGGTTACAGGGGGACGTGGTGCCACACCCTACTGCTTGCGAGTTTCCTGTATTGCCTCTACTATAAAGGAGGGATTTGG